>PYAF01000142.1:6111434-6123465 GCA_007407185.1 Glycine tomentella | reverse complement strand
TGTCATTATATTAATCCTTAAAAAGAAAGGGACTCAACTTGATTTTGTCATTATCTAATATTTATACAATATAAATTTTAAAGCAACATAAAAATTACATGTTTATTAATCAATATTATATTTATTATTATGTTTATTTTAACTTATATTTATTTTCTACTTTTTAAGTGTTTATTATAATTTTATATTTATAATAATTAAAAAATGAAGAATATGAACATTAAATTATATTTTAAATAGAGAATTGACAAATGTGTTTCTAAATTTGTAATGCACTGACAAATTTATTTTTGATATTAACGATAAAAAATGAAAATTAATTAATAAATAAATTTGTATTTAATGACCAAAATAACTATTTATCTATTAAATTAAATTTCGTAAAATGTTATTTGGTTGGTTATTAAGGGAGCCTATTTAATAGTTGGGGTTCTTTCACCACTTCATTCCAAACCCTAGCGAACTTTCCATCGCTCCCGCTCCCAAAGTTCACATTGGCGCCCGACGCAGCTCACTTCGTTACAACGTTTTTAATGACTTCATTCCCAAGCCTAGCGAACTATCAACCGCTCCCAAAGTACACATTGGCGCCCGGAGCAGGCTCAGTTTGTAACCACGTTAGTGCTAGCTCCACCGTTGCGTAGGGCTCGGGAAGCTCGGCATTTGTCCATTCTCGCTCTGTAAGTTTCTCTCTCTTTCCTCAAGCTTTGTTCTGCTTTGGCCGTTTTCTCTTTGACCTAAGATCTAAAATTGTACTTGAATTCTGATATTTTGTTGGGTGAATTAGCACGAATCCATTTTGGGGGTTGAATACCTGCCTGGAGGGTAGGTTCTTTGGCCTTGCATGGGACAGAATCAATTTTACACAGCAGAAAAATATTGACTAGGGTTTATAGATAGCCTTTACTTTCTTTAAATTGAATTTCTGAGGTGCAAAATAATTTACTACATTGAAGAATTCTGTTAGATATTAGCTATATCATTAACTGCCCCCAAAACTCTCAAGTTATATAGTTTTATTTCTTAAGGCCATGTGTGGAGTAGGATTAATAATAATTGATACTGAACTTGGGTTACGTGGTAATTCCAGCATGCTTCTTAGAAAGGGTTAATTGGCAGCCATGATCTTTGGAAAATTTGGCGAAGTCACAGTGCATAGCCATTACAAGACTTTCGTAAACAGTGTGCTTTAAAAACTTGTTATCATAGGGAAGAATTTAGATGTACAGATTTGCAAGGTGGGTAGTTTAGATGTGTTTTCTATTATCAACTGCTTGGTCCTCCTTGGCCTTGGTTGTTTAAAAAATGTGATATATGTTCTGTGAAAGAAAGATAGATAAAAGATAATGAAATAAAAAAAGGGATTAAATATTGTACAAGTATGTTAAAAAAGAATTGTTGGATTTATTTTCCCCTCACATTTCAAGTCTAGCGTAACATGCAAAACCTTGGAAATTGCAATAAAGCCGGTTACCAACTTTTAGAAACAATATATATAGGAATACAATTTTGGCTATAACTTGTGGCTGAATAGCCTATTCATAATACCATATTTTCTTTGCTGGAATCAAATTACCTGTCCTCTACTACCAAAAGAAAAATTTCCTGTTCTATTTGTTTATTTTCTTTGCCCCTCAATTAAAAAAAAAGCACATTAGTAGAAATAACTTATAAAAAAATGAGTGGCATCTTTCCCTCATGTTATGTTCATGCTAGTTTTTGTAAATTATGTTTGTTACTTATCCATTATATAAATAAGATATTAACCTGTAATTAATTATTTTTGTCTAATCAGGTACACATGGATGATTCATTGGATATCGCTCCTTCACAAGCTGAGTCAAATACTCAGTCTACAAAAAAAAGGGTTAGAGGTCCCACATGCTTGAAGAAGTTAAGACTCAAACGTGTTAGAGATCAGAAGATATCAATTGAGTTTGATCAATCAACTGGCAATGCTAAAGGGCCAAACAGGAGAGAGTTCAACAATTATGTGGCTTTCCTTGCTCGAAGCAAGGTTAGTATTCTACATGAGGATTGGGATCATGTAGAGGAGAGCGTGAAGAATTTGATTTGGCAAACTATCATGGTACTTCACTTTTACCCTCTACATTTGTATCATTGTATTTAACCATGAAATTATGAAACACTAACTCCTCAATTTTGTTGTGTAATATAGAACAATTATGAAGTTCCGAATACCAAGTTCCTCAAGAAGAAATTAATTTCATATGCTGGTCAACGTTGGAGGGGATTTAAGACACAACTTTCTAGCTTTTACATATATGGGAAGTACAAAGACAAATCTCCTTGTGATAAGTATACATTCATTGAGGAGGATACTTGGCAAAGATTTGTTGAGAGTCGATTGGACCCTACATTTCAGGTTAATTACTTGGATTTGTAGTTTTTTACTTGGCCAGCATTTTTATTTTATTTTTACTGAATTGAGTGGTTTGTTATTATTTATAACAGGAGAAAAGAAAAAAGGCACAAGAGGTTCAAGCAAATAATCTCTACCCTCACACATTGTCTTGTGGGGGCTATCAAAAGCTTGAGGAGAACATGATGCGAGAAAAGGCAAAACAACTTCAAGAAGCATCCCAATTAGATCATTCGATAGATACTGCTGAACCTCCATCTCCACTCAAACGCCATGAAAAATGGAAGAGAGCCCGACAAAAGAAATCGGGAGATTATATTAATGAAGAATCACGCATTATTGGTGAAAAGATTGTAAGTAAATATTCAATTCTACTTGTAATTAACGTTATGCTTGCACATTCTTACACCTGCTTATGAATTATATGTTGTAGGATTCCCTAGTTGAACGGAGCACACAAGGATCTTTTGTTCCACTTGGACGTGAAGATATTTTGACTGTTGCCATTGGACAACCAGAGCATCCTGGTCGTGTCCGTGGTGCTGGTCGAGGTGTGGGCATTAGGCAATACTTTGGACCACCTCCCCGCCATCCTCTTAGCATGGAAGAATTGGAGGTCATTACACAAAAGATACAAGAGCAGGTTACTAAGCAGCTTAGTGAGCAGCTAGAGCACAGGCTCAAAGCAGATCTTTCACGACAGTTCCAACAACAAATGAGACAAGAGTTGGCATCTCTAGGTCTTCTTCAAAAAAATACAAATAGTGAGCCAGCACCACGTTCTCCTATACATGTGAGCACAAAGGGAAATGATGCTACTGCTGATCCACTGGTGGAGGACAACCACACTAATATTCGTGATCAGTGTGAGTTGTATGTTGATGTTGATCCTCCACATTTAGTGGCAATTGGCAAAGTGTACAATTTGGGGTCAATCATACACCACAAGACAATAGAGGATGACAATGTGAGGGTGGTGGTTGAAGAGGTTCGAGATGCGGAGGCTCAAGTTCCTCTACCCACTGCTGAGGTTCAAACAGTGGGACAAGCCCCCAATCAATTCATTCAATGGCCAAGAAGACTTGTGAAGTCTATTTCAGCCAAGGTATTCATAATCAATTGTTTACTTATGGCTTTCTCTATTTACAATTGCAATGACCTAATCATGTTTACTAATATTGTTTTATCTTTGTTGTTTAGGCTGTTACCGAATCTAACAAAGATGTTCCACACAAAAGGTTGGAACCTCAACTTGATCCGCTTGAACGCTTGTTGATAATAATAAGCAAACTAAGGAAGGATCATGTACAACTACCTTGGGATCCTGATGTACTAAGCAAGCCCTCTACCATGCCATTTTATATCTATCGGAGGGATATTTTCAGATTATGTATGGGTAGCGAGATGCCAAACATCTCAGTTATACAACTGTGGTTGATGTAAGTACATTTAATATGTAAATCAGTTAACTAATTAAGTATCAAACTATTATAATTAATATTTATTTCAATATCTTAGGTATCTGCATAACTTATGTACTGATAAGGGGAATGCACATATCTATGGATTCATGGACCCGCAATCCATTCAAAGTGTTGGGAGTAATGCAACAGAAGTTCAGGGTTACTTGCAGAGTAGGTTACATGAAAGCAAAAAACAATGTTACCTAGCACCTTACTTGCATTCGTAAGTATAAGTTTAAGGGTTATTTCAAATTATGTGTCACTAGTCACTAATTGTTCTCCAATGCAGGGACCACTGGCAATTGCTTATTATTTGTCCTAAGCAAAATGTCGTGGTGTTATTGTGTTCATTGCACAAGAAGACGATCAACAAAGAAATGAAAACTATAGTTGATTTGTAAGCTTTTATTTCTAATACATTTGTTTTCGGATATGTATTATAACTCTGAAACCTAAAATGTAATTTACATTATTTATTTTTTTATGATAGAGCTATGGATGAATATCAAAGGTTGGTGGGTTCGCAGTCAAGATCTAGAAGGAAGAAGCCTACATGGATTTTTCCCTGTGTAAGTAATTTATAACCCAACAAATCAATTACAATTAATAATACTTTAATAGTCACTAATTATATTAAAATTCAATATTCATTTGTAGTGTCAAACACAATCTGAGGGTTATGAGTGTGGGTATTATGTCATGAAGCAAATGCTCACTGTTGTCACCTTAGATATTGTTGATTCATGGAAGAAGGTAATACAATTTTCAATGAGTTAACTTCATTGTTTTCTTTTAGTTCATGAGCTAATAATTTAATGTATGTTATTTGAACTTGCAGATCTTCAACAGTTCGGGGCCATTCCTTGAGGAGGATATTGCAGACATTCAACAACGTTGGGCAGCATTTTTACTTCAAATTAGTAATTTGTAAAGTTGTTTGTTTAGAATGTTTACTTTGGATTCAAATAGAACATTTGTCTTTATACTAAGTTAAGAAAATATATTAGGTTGTGATTAACCTGTTTATGTTGTGTATGTGGTTGTTGGTGTGTCTCTATTTTTCAAATTACAGGGAGGGAAAAAGATAAAATTTATCATATATTTTTAAAACATGACTTTTTTATATTGGTTATTTTTATGATTGATGTAGAAAGCTAAGTCTTTACATCTGATATTTTCATGACTGATTTCGAAAGTTTAAGGGTTATTTTTACATCTGTTAGTGTTTGATGTAGAAAGTTGTGACATTCTATATGGCCTGTATTTAAATAACAATTGTACAATGTAAAAAATCATTTTAATTGATGTAAAAAGACCTTTCTTCGTTAATTTAACATGGTCTGTATTTTGTAAAGAGTAAACCATCAAATGGATCTTTGAATTATTACTCTCTGAAATGATCTTTAAAGTAAGAAAAACTACTTAAGTAGTCCAAGAATTATAAGAAATAATGCTAAATAGTATATTCACACATATTAGAAAAAATCCTTCAGCGATCGTGATATATATTTGATTGATACAGTTGAATTAGCTCAATACAAAAAATAGTTTAAATAAAGTAAAAAAATTAATTTACAAAAACGAGACATGAAGGAGTAAAGGACTTCAACTTGATTTGAATAATAATAATGAACGCGGTGTTATATAATCGAATCAAGAAACAAAAACAAGAATAATATGAATAGTATTTAATAAAGGATAAAACAAACTTAGCATGAAGATTGATGAGGCCACACCGACATCCATGACCTATTTTATTAGTACAACCCATAAGAACTAAGGGCATAAGACAAGCAAACAAATACAAATGTGATGCCTGTAGTGATCAATTTGGGAGACCTTCCTGATCCTTCCTGAATAGTTTGTGGTGAATATGCTGAGCAAAAGTGCGAGGTGGAAAGCGTGCTGGCTCTGTCTCAGTGACAAGCTCGGGAAGTGGCTGCAGGATGATCTTCTCCTTGTGGGGTTCACAGAACACTGCCCACGATATTCTAACCTTTTCCTTGTTGACCAAACCCCTATGAAGAATGCTCTTGTACTTGCCGTTGCTCAGGATCTCAATGGTGTCACCAATGTGCATGAGAATGGAATCGGGGACACATTTTGCTGTGACCCATTGGCCTTGGTAGAATAGCTGCAGACCTGGCACCATGTTATGAAGGAGGAAAGTGAGTGAACTGACATCGGTGTGGGCTTCAACTCCCAGAGCAAGTTCTGGCTGGGGACAAATAGGGTAGTAGTTGATCTTCAATTGAAGTAGAAGCTCTTCCAACCCACCAACTTCCTTCTCCAACCTCCATCCTTCCAGCCCCAATCCAATAGAGAGTGCCTCCAATATCTTGGTCGCAAGCCCCCTCAGTCTCTTTGCATACTCACTTGTAACCTCACTGCATGCATGTACCAACATTATTAAGAAAAAGCTATACATATTTAATTCCATGATTGATATTGAGATGTGTGATGTAAACTTACATATAATCCGCTGGTTTCCTAGGCCAGATGGAGAGGTCACGCTTGTCCTCAGGGAAAACAAGGTGGAAGAAGTAGTCTTCCCACTCGAGTTGGCCACTGGCATTGTTGGCCAGCTTACTTCCATAGCCTTGAATCTTGCCAGACTCCTGATCATTCGCGTACTTCTCCTTTTCCTCAACCGCCAGACCAAAGAACGCTTCCCCTGCTTTCTTCACTCGCTCTATCAGCTCATCGTGGATCCCATGGTTCACCAAGTTCATCACACCCCATTCCTCCGCCGCTTTCTTAAGCTTCTCGCGACACTTGCCTCGGACAACCTCGTCCTCCGAATCTATCTCTCTCAAGTCAATTGTCGGAACCTCTGGCCCTTCCTTCTTTTCCTCCTCGAACACGTTCCCTATGCTCTTCAACTCTTTTTCAGGCCTCACGTATTCCTTCGGGATACACTTTATCCCACTACTCGCCAAGCTTTCAACTCTCGGAGCCACCGTACCCATGTCTTTCAACTCTCAAGTGAAGACCCCATTCCACTCCTTCGCCTTCGGGTATATATAATACTACTAGTATGTTGTAATGGTAAGCAAATGTCGATGTCACGTGGCTAGCTTCTCAATCAGAAACTCAAGGTGAGTTGACTGGAGGTTAAGCTCATGATCCGCGCCGGACTCTGCCTAACCCTCCCATTCCCATTCTTTCACTTTCCCTCCTTAGTTTTTTTCATCACTTTCACATTCTATTCTATCAACCTTAATTAACTTCCCCTCAAACACAAAACATATATTCTATGGCTCATTACCAGAGTTCATCATTATTTTTGTTCAAGATTACACCCCCGATTATACTTGCTTCGATCAAATGAATTCTACATTCAACCAATTTTGCCTCGTTGAATCAGAGAGGGGATTGGGAGGATTATGTTATTAGCATTTATCAGTATTCTTTTCCGTAAATTTTAACTAATATCCAAGTAAAAATGAGTGCGTCTGGATTTCTTTCTTAATTTCACAATAATTGAACTAGAGTAATTTGTTTCTGACCTTAAAATTATCTAGAGTTAGTGCCTGCCTGCGTATTGAATTACATTGTCAATGTTTTTTTTAATTAATTTCATATTAAATTTATGTATGTTACATCTTATAAATATATTATTTTCTTATTACAATATTTTTAATATGTAATTGTTAAAGATAATTTTTTTTTTTTACCAAGTTTTGTTATTTTTTCGTTACACGTTAAGCTTAAGTTCAGTCTATATAACGATCTTTCCAAGCCCAATTATAAAACTAACTCAAAATCATAAGTGTTGACTGAAATTAAACTCGTAGCATGAACGCTAAGATACACTTTCGAACAACAATCACAAAGTCAATGATCATGAGTAAAGTTGTTGTTTGCTACACCTAAACAAAATATCATTGTCCATGAGAGGCCATGGGCTAGTACTAGGAAATTCATACCACCTCTAACTCTTGTATATACTACCAATGTCATTGTGACAAATAATTATTTAATACATATTACTTTTTTGGTGGGATTTCTACTAGCTTGTGTTTTAGACTGTTTTTTTTAAATACTCACTCACCTCTCGTGGTAGTTTTAACCTTACCTGAATTTCTACTAGCTTATGAGTTAGAGTGCTTTTTATTGTAATATTTATTTTATTTCTATTATTGTACAATTAATACTATTTTATAGTCTATTTTGTGAGAGTTAGAAGTAATGTCTTTACCTAAGATTTTAAAAATGATCAAACATAATGTGACAATCTGATACACCTTTCTGGACCTGACCAAGTCATTGTTGACAACTCTGGGCCAACAGAGTTATATCAGCCCAATATGGCGTGGCCTCGTCGCATGAGAAGGAGCCCAGCTTAGATTACTGATTTCAACAGACTTTGATTCTCCATGATTCTTCGGTATGATTCATACTTTATCTTCAAAAGATAAGTGCAGGGGTAAGGGACCAAAGCTTTTTGGAAACCTAGTAATATTGTTGGCCTAGGGTTTTTCTCCTTTCTCTTTATAAAATCAAATAAGATGTTTTCTTTTTCTTTTATTGAAACTTTTCTCCTGTATTTATTTGAATCAGTACTCTATAGACTTAATTATAATTCTTATATTAATTGTACCAAATTATGGATAAGGCTATATTTATTTACCAATTTATATTTTATTTTAAAATCTATTCTTATCTTCCTTTTGTTAAGAAAAGGTTGAAATTATTTAAATTCATTTATTTATTTTTTGGTTTGTTCTTGGTGGGAGGGTTCATTCTTCATAGACTTCGTTATAATTAGTTCAAATTAGAGTGGAGTAAGTGGTTATACTAGGCAAATTAAATTAAATACGAATTACAAAAGTCAGCTATATTGAAAATTTTATTGACCAATTAACAAACTTAAAGAATTATTACAATAACTAATTTGAATGAATTTTCAAATTAATTGCTGCTCGGTGGATGAAATACATCATGAACCTATGAAACTTGTCCGCACGTTCACTCAAAATATATACTTTTTCCCCTGGTCGCTTATGGATTGTGGTCTGTGGATCAAACATATTTTTCTTAAGCAAAAAATAAACTAAACTGAAATAAAACATTATTATATTCATCGTGAGAGGGATCTGGTCCTAGGGATTTGTCTTGTCGACAACATACATATATATACCTTTGTCTAACCATGCATATTGCTGCGGGGCAAAAAACAAAACAACAATATTAATTGTTGACTTTGGAGTCGATCGTGGGGATCACTAAGGCGCGAGCTGTAGGAAGTGTACTTCATATATAAAGGATACATGTACTTGTCAATCAGAATCGCATTGCATATTTGCATTCCTTCTCCTCTAGAATTAATTAAACATAGCTATACACTATCGATCAGCTGTTCAAAACTTAAGCATGGCCTCCATTCTTCAATTGTTGATGCTTTCTTTTACAATGATGTTCACGTTCATGGGAGACCAAACAGTAGCTGGGGGAATATTTCGACCCAGTCAATGGGCTCTTGCCTATGCCACCTTTTATGGTGATGAGACTGCTTCTGCCACTATGGGTACGCATGTTATCTCAATTCCTCTAGTCATTGAGCCATTTCAACATTAGTGCCGTTATTACTTAATTAGCATTAATTAAAGTGAAAATTGGATGGACTTATATATATAATTATATAGGAGGAGCATGCGGATACGGGAATTTGTTTCAAAATGGTTACGGAACAGATACGGTGGCTTTAAGTTCGACCTTGTTCAACAATGGTTACGCGTGTGGGACTTGCTATCAGATAAAATGCTACCAATCCAGCCCATGCTACAAAAATGTGGCTTTCACCACAGTAACCGCCACCAATCTTTGCCCTCCTAATTGGTCTCAACCCTCGAACAATGGTGGCTGGTGCAATCCACCACGAGTGCATTTTGACATGTCAAAACCCGCCTTCATGAAAATCGCGCAGTGGAAAGCTGGCATCGTCCCAGTTATGTACCGCAGGTACGTAGGTAGGTCTTCCTTTTCTTAGTGTGAAGAAATCGAAACCACAGTCTCTTTCTTTTTCATTCTCTTTTTAATTATCAAATCAACCTTGTATGTTATAACTCATTATATACCGCAGAGTGGCATGCATAAGGAGGGGAGGGCTTCGATTCTCTTTCCAAGGAAATGGGTACTAGCTATTGGTATACGTGATGAACGTGGTAGGTGGAGGAGACATATCAAGCATGTTTGTGAAAGGAAGCAGAAGTGGATGGATTAGCATGAGCCACAACTGGGGGTATTCTTATCAAGCATTTGCTGTTAGAATTAACATAATATATCATGTTCATAAAATATAAAGCAAGAACATGATAAAGGATCTTGGAAAATCATGATTCTCACCAATAAAAGAAGGATAAAGACATACCCAGAAGCGCTGATGATGGAGTAACAGCCATCTCTTTCTTTTCTAACACCGGTAGGGCGATTTCTCTCTCTAAGTCTTCTTTTCTATTCTGTGTTTTTTCTGATAGAAGAATAACACTTGGTGTGAAGGGGAGAGAGGACCAACCCTATTTATACATAATTGTCTTTAATCTGGTACGTCCATCATATACCATATCAACGCTTGAGATCAATGCATTTTTGTAACCGTTTTGTAACGGTTAATTATTAATTGGGCCACATCAATAGTTGTGACTGTTCACATCAATAGTTGTAACTATTCACATCAATAGTTGTAATATGTGAGAATATATTTCTAACATTCTCCCACTTGGCCCGATTAATCATAATATGCATGTTCAATACATCTCTTGCGTTGGCCATCATAAAATGATAAGTTGTCAAATGCGAGTTATGGCGGTAGTGCATTATTAATTCAACGCGTTCCCTTCCATATACTACGTCATCAACAACTCATCATATCATTCATAATATATAGGAAATATAATGGTCCACATAATGTCTTACAAAGACTTTCTTGTTATATTTCATAATGTATATACAATCATAAGATAACAAGAAAACATAATGTATGTCAGAAACACATAAGTGAACTCAGAATGTCACACATCAATAATCTTTAATACAACCAAGGCCCATACTTTCAACATGTTCTTTAAATAGCTTTGGTTGCAACTCTTTCGTCAAAGGGTCTGCCATCATTTGTTCAGTTCTGATGTGCATTATTGACACTCTTTGTTTCTGAACCTCCTCTTTAACGACAAAATACTTCAACTCTAAATGTTTGGCACCTTTAGAGTATTTGTTGTTTTTAGAAAAGAATATTGTTGCAGAATTATCATAATAAATTTTCAACGGCTTGCTAACGGTGTCGACAACCGCAAGTCCTGAAATAAAGTTCTGCAGCCATAATGCATGAACTGTGGCTTCAAAACATGCCACAAATTCTGCTTCCATAGTGGATGAAGCAACGATAGTCTATTTTGCACTTCTCCATGATATGGCTCCTTGAGCCAACATGAACAAGTAGCCAAAAGTTGACTTTCTACTATCAAGACATCCACCAAAATCCGAATCCGCATATCCAATCACTTCCAATTCATTGGATCTTTTGTACATGAGCATGTAATCCTTCGTGCCTTGAAGGTACCTTAAAACTTTCTTTGCAGCTTTCCAATTTTCCATTCCTAGATTACATTGATACCTGCCTAACATTCCGACCGCAAAACTGATATCCGGTCGAGTACAGGTTTGAGCATACATTAAGCTGCCTACAACAGAAGCATAAGGAATTACTTCCATCTCTTTCCATTCAACATCATTCTTTGGGCATTGCGTGAGACTAAATTTATCACCTTTCTGTACAGGAACAATCCCAGGTGAACACTTACTCATATTGAATATCTCAAGAACCTTCTCAATATATCTTTTTTGAGATAGTCCTAACAATCCTTATGACCGATCATGGAATATTTCTATTCCTATCGCATAGGACGCATCTCCCATATCTTTCATTTCGAAGTTCTTTGAGAGAAAATCTTTAGTCTCACGCAATATCGATAAATCATTCGCAGCAAGATATCATCAACATAAAGGACTAGAAAAATAAACTTACTCCCACTGATCTTTTGGTATATACACCGATCAACAGTGTTTTCCTTAAATCCAAAAGATGTAACAATGGTATTAAACTTTATATACCATTGTCGAGAGGCTTGCTTAAGTCCATATATTGACTTCTTAAGTTTACACACCAACTTTCTTTCACTTTCCA
>PYAF01000142.1:6087266-6107335 GCA_007407185.1 Glycine tomentella | reverse complement strand
CGGCCTATTCAACGCACTAGAGTCCCTACAAGACTCTGTATGAGCCAATTCAAAGGATTCATTTGCCTTAACCAGGCCAAATATCCATACTTGACAAGTTTATCAGAACGGCTATTTCAACACATATTCACCGTTTATTTAGCCTCCTGAACATCTTTTGTAAAGGTACCTAGGCTCAAACTCATCATTATATCATCAACCTTCCTACTCATACAGATATCAGAGTCAAAACTAAACTTTATTAATACTCAAGATTCAAAGCTTAACATTCATCTAAACAGCCTCCTGAGCATATATCTCTAAAGAATCCAAGCCTAGTTTTGACCCTAACTTACTTATTTATCCCAAAATTCATCAGAACTCATCCAGAGTCATTTCCACAATTCAATCGGTTAAAGATCGAGTTTCTTACCTCTAGACTGTTAAGGAAGGTCAGAGGATAGCTTTTCCAAGCTTGAACGCCTCTGAAACGACTTCTTTCTTCTAAAAATCCAAGCTCTGAGGATTTTCCCTAGAGAACGGGATTTCTCCAATAGGCTATCTGTTCAAGAGATTGAAACTAGGATCTAGCTCATCTCGAGGTTCTAATCACTTTCCTAGTTGGGTAGAAAGTGTTTAGATGAAGTATGGAGAAGATATGAAGCTTCTCTGGTCGTTAATGGCTGAAAGAGGTGCGGGGAAGAAGAAAATTTGAGTTTTTGCCCAAAAATCCGTAAAAATGGCCTTTTATAGGCCCCTGCCCGCGTTTCCACGCTAACAGCGCCATCTCCCACGCTATCCGCGCCAAGAATGCGCAAGAAATGGCTTTCTGGAGCATTCCCACGCTAACCGCGCCATATCTGACGCTAATCGCGTCAAATGAGCGAACCTGGGAGTCTCCAGGGCCATTCTGGCGCTAACAGCGCCATAATCCGCGCTAACCGCGCCACTTAAGCTCGTCTCCCACGCTAACGGCGCCGCATCTCACGTTAATAGCGTGGCACTATTCACAGACCCAAATTTTTATTTTATTTTTTTTTATCCTGGTTATTATAGAAGGTTGGACTAACTTATTCCACCACCGTTAACTTCCGCTAAACATATTCGAATTAGTGCGCAACCGCAATCGCAACCTCTGTGGTGGCGCGCCACTCCTTTCTAAAACTACTATGTACATTTTTTTTAATCCTTTTTTTTTATATGATACTAAAGTCATTGTGTATGCTGCAAATGAGTTTTCCCTCGTGCTAGAGCAGCAGGTTCATGTAGCTAAATGTAAAGAAATTGTCTTTTTTTTGCTACTTTGCAATCTTAAACGTATCCAGTGAATTAAGTTCATCTTTCCACAAAGTTGTCACATATATAGCTGGAACTTTTGCAATAAAAACTAGTTACAAACTTACAATAATGGCTTAATCGATCTTAATTTACACGCTTAGTTAATTAACACGAGTACTTATTATATATACCGTGTATTATAATAAATATTTGAGCATGAACTAGTTTTTTTTTGGTTGATTTTTTAGTGTGTCATAAGTTAGTTACAGTTTGTAATTTGTAGTATACTTTTATGATTATTTGACATAGTAGTGTAGAATATTTTTAATTGAAAATATTATAATCGTAGTCATCATTATATATATAAGGTAACAAGGAATTCCATTTTTGGTAGTTTTTCCGTAATTATATTATATAACAAGAATAATTCTTACCCGCTGAAAATATTATTTTTCAAGAGCAGATGAAAATTTGATAAGTGCACCCCCTTTTTAATAAGTGCACTTCAATATTTTCAAATTAAAAATTGCTCATTGCATCACCTTTTTGATAAATGCACTTCAATATTTCAAAATTAAAACTTGCTAATTGTCCTTTTTGATAAGTAAAATAATATTTTATTTTAAATCTTAAATACTCATTATATCATTTCTTTTAGTCCTCTCACATATTATCTTTTTAACGTATAAGCAATGGTATTACAAGTGTACGTAGTGTATTGTACTAGCTTATTACAAAAATACAAAATCTTAATATTATTTTAATTTTTCCTTTTGAAAAGATTATAAATTACTAGTAATGTAGTAATTTCTCTCTTATTTACTTGACAACTGTCTAGAAACTTGCTAAGTGCAGTGATTTTCTTTCATTTTATGTTATGATGTCCACAATCTCCTAATTTAGGTCTTTCATATTTCTCAATATTGTTGGTTCTCATCTCAACTGACTGAATCTAATTTAATGTCTAATTTCAACATAATTGTACTATCACAAGAAGAAAAAATTATTATTGAACTTCACTTTTTTTTCCTCTTATTTTTGCTACACATTCATTTTGTCATTAATAAATTAAATATCTTTCTAGTCTAAATGATATGTTGTCTTAATTACCTTTTTTTAAGAGTTATGTGCGTTCAAAGCAGTAAAGTTGTGTCTTGGTGACTTGTTGGTCATGGGTTCAAATCCAGAAACAAACCTCTTTGCATATGCAAGAGTAAGGTTGTGTACAATTTTCCTCTCCCTTACCTACACATAGCGTGGAGCCTCCGGACAATAAGATACGTAATTTTTAGTTTTTTATATGTGTTCAAATATCTTCGTTATCATCTTCTCTCTTTTCTCAACTTTTAAACATTCTTCTTCTCTGATGTTCTCTGTCTTCTCACCATTTTTTTCTCTTTTCTTACCTTTTTCAGTCACTCAATTTATTTTCTCTCTTCTAAAAATAAACCAGTGAAATATCTTTTTACTTATTCGTTAATCGTTCAACATTGCAATTCTCGCTGAAGATGCCTTTGTCAGCCATTGTGGCTGCATGAACAATTTTCTTAGTTTCTATTTTCTTGGTTGATTTTGGTTTGACTTAATTACTTTCTTTGTTTTTTTCTTCTTCATCAAAATTTCTCTAATATTGTGAATATGGACTAAATTTGTTAAAAAGGTTTATTTGATATGGCCTATGAGTTAAAGTATTTTGTGAAAAAAATACTAAACAGGTCTTTATAAGAAGAATATATACAAATTGGAGAATTTTTAAAATATTTATTTGATTTTATTCTAAACTGATTTATTGGTTGCAAATTATGTTTGATCAAATGTCAAAATGACATTTTTGGATATGTTTCCTTATTTCTCATTTTACTTTTAAATTTATGACACTTTTGAGATTAGTTTTTACATGAGAACTTTTCAGTTTATTCCATCGATTTGGTATTATCTTATAGAGTAAGAATTTTCACATACAATTTTTGGTTGTTACTTTTCTTTTGTTAATATAACTCCTATTTAAAATCAATAGTTCAATTATATTTATTTAAAAAATTTAGTAAATGGAAACGGATATTTATTGCAAAAATTTAGGTGAACAGGTAAAAGATTAATGAAATGTTCAATTCTAAAATTTGATGTAGGACCTCTATAAAAGTTAGCATTGACACAAACATAAGTGAATAAAAGTAATCCAATTGATGATTACTAGTAGATGGTGAAGGTTCATAGTAGAGAAAATATGTAGGACAAAATGGAGAGAAATGAAGGTATTACTTGGATAAATTGAAAGAGAAGACCTAAATAAGTGAGAAGTTTACTAGTTTAGCATTAATTTTGCATAAAGTTTTCAGATATTTTCTTTAATTTAAGTTCATAACTGAAAGTTGCTTGCTACATATTACAATTTTTACTTAAATGAAAATTAGTATTTTTGTTCCAAGCTAATTTTTTTATTTTTCTATCCATCTTATATCTTTATCTTATAATGATGATATGAATTGAAATTCTAACAGGTTCTCAATTAGCCATGTATTAGTCATGTTTCACTTAAATTATTTAAGTTTTCAATCTTTTTGAAATTGTTGTGACCCATCTATTATATTTATAGATAATATTCTATTTTTAGACTGAAATTTTGTAAAATATTAACACAATTGTTAAGGAGTATTACATTACAATTTGATTATCAGATGCCTATAATTATATTAAACTATATCTATATACCTATTGTTATTAAATAATATTTCTTTATTACACATGCAAAATGAATGCTAATATATGTAATTGAAGATAAAAGATATATATAAATAAATGTTAGAATTTTCATTCGTATTTTTACTTATAATTATCATATCTTTATATTACACACAACAAACATAATTTTTTATTTTTATTATAAATTTATCATTTTTTTATTTTTAAAATTTTTATATGTTTACTTATTATAAAAATAATTTTTCAATTTAAAGCGAAACGAATATCTCGCGATAACACACGCGATACCGACTAATTTTTGTAATAAAATGACTTTTTATGATCTTCAAGCCGTCATGCAGCCCACCCAACTCTAACCAGTGGACCATCATATGGTTCATCTTTTAATACACCTTAAAGACACACATTGGGCTGGAGTTCAATTTGTATGTTTTTTTATATAAATCATAAGAACTAAAGGTAAGGTGAGTATAAAAAATTTATAATAATTTATGCACTAACTCCATGAAATGAGCATAATTCGATCAAATGAATAATAATTCTTTGATCTTCAATATGTATGTGTTTGTTTTAATAATGTTATGTTCATCACTTCATTGTGTTTATTATCCTTTTTTTTAACATCAGTTAAGTATTATAATATTCATATAAGAAAATTTAATCATATAAGTTTTACGTCTTAAATTAATAAAAAAAGTGAGTTTAAAATTATGTTCCAAAATTAAAAAATGATCTTGTTTTAAAAAAAATAATTTTGTCTTACTTTCAAAATATAAAAGACCAAGTTAAAGTATGATGTTTAAAGAACGTTAATTAAAAAGTAGTGAAATAGGAGACATTTCAATTCGTTTTTACGATACCAATTGCCAATTAATCTTTGTATGGTAAGTATTTAGTGTATTTAAATTTTTCAATTCATTAAATATATACTTAATTTTTATTTAATACTTTTTAAATAAAATAATAGACAGATGTGTAACAAGATTTACAAGAAGGTATAGCACTATTCCTTACATAATACAAAAAACTAAGTAAATTGTGAAACTTTCATTAAAATACTATCAAAATATAGGATGATGTATTGAGGAATATATTTTTGTTGAGGTGTATTTTAGAGGATAAAACGTATTTATAACTATTATTTTTTGTATTCAAGAGGTATTTGAGACTTTTATTTGATATTAAATTAATTCTCTTTTATTAAATCAATCAATTTTAGAGTAAAGTAATATTATTTACACTGACTTCATGGTTATTGATTAGAAATTAACAGTTGAGAATTGTGACAAAAATTAAATTGATATATTGCAAATTCTAAATTAAATGCACCAGGCCTCAGCTAGTGATTAGAGATTTGAGTAGCTTACACTTGCTCTTAGATTTTAACTTGTTATAATATTGTGGTAAAAAATAAATCTAAAATTAATTATAACATCAATCATTAGTTTTTTTATTTAATAATTATTATAGCACTTTTTATTTTTGTATTGATTGTTTACCTAAATCAAAATCCATTTAGTTGGTATATTGATGGACACATAATTAGTGTAATGTACTTATGTACACTAATATAAGGACGTCTACTTATAAGATAGACATAAACAATAAATAACTTGATCTTTTAAGTATGTAAAAAAGGTTTGATCTTATTTTTTTAAAATAAAATTCTAAGGATTATTCTCACAATTTTCGATTATAATAATTTACCTTTTAATTTTAAATATAAAAAAAAACATATAACCAACAACATCAAATGAACCCTTCTTCAACGTCGATCGCCTCCAAGCCATCACCACTCACCTATTCCTTAAACCCTTCATTCTTGTTTCCGTCAAAAACTGAAACTTTGCATGTCTTTCGATCAGACCCTTGACTGATTTTTGCAAATCTCTTTCACTTGTCACTTAATCCGCTAAAAGTCTGGAACAAATTATGAATTTCGTCCGCCTCATTTTTTATTTATTTTACCTAGGATGCAGTAAACAATGTCTAATAGTTTTCAACCCCTAGAAAACAAAATAAAATAAAATAATAATAAAAATAATATTAATAATCAAAATAATTGGAGAGAACAAAAATATTAGACAAAAAAAAGTTAAGAAATATTGATCAATGGCCAAAATGTTTATAAATTAAAATCATAAATATCAAAAAATTGGGAGACTAAAAATATAATTAACTTTTTTTATTTGTGAAAATTTTCACTTAATTTTTAAAGAACTTTTAATAACCATTCATATCTTCGAAATATTTAAAAAGATGTATAATCATCACATTAATTCAATTACTGGCATATTTTACAAATAATACCACATAAAATATAAAGCTTTAAATCGCACCATGGCGTAATAGAATAAAGAAAAATTATAAATCTTCCAAAATCATATTTTAATTAATCATCTTATTTTCTCATGAATAACTCATTAATGAAAGGAATCAAAAGGGAAAGTGATAAATTTTGAGTTAATATCCCTAATCTTGTGTGTGGTTCATTGCAAGAGATGCGAAGAGAATAGAAGATAGACAGGTCCGGGTCCGGCATACTATATATAGCGTAGTGCCATTGATAGGTTTTCCCGGGAAAATGTATGTATTTCCCGGCAAAATTCTGAGAGCTTTTTTCGATTTCATAAATAAATATATCCCAAGAGAAAGGAGTTTGGTTTGGCTATCATGGACGAATCATTCACTCCACCACCACCTCCAATGTCGTCGTCTTCTCCGCATGACCACGTCCAACGACTGATAAACTCGAACCGCTACAAGTCACCTTCCAAAACAATCTACTCCAACAGGTTCATTCCGAGCAGATCCGGTTCCAATTTTGATCTCTTCAATCTACCTTCGTCGTCCTCGTCAGAGGACACTTGCAGTTGCAGTCCCTACAGCACCGCGCTGCGGAGTGCCTTGTTCGGACCAGACACTCCCGATAAATTTGAAAGCCCTAATATATTCCGTTACAAAACGGAGACTCGAAAGTCTATGTATTCTCTCTCACCCACCCCCTTTACTTTCCAGGATGACCTTCTCCCTGGTTATGACCACAATCATACACCTCCTAAGCGTCCTCGCAAGATTCCTCCTTCGTCTTTTAAGGTTTTTCTCTTCCTATTTTGGGTTATATTGTTTTGGGTTTGTGGATATTATGTCTAATTGCAGTGTTGTGGTGTTAGGTTTTGGACGCCCCTGCCCTGCAAGACGATTATTATCTGAATCTCGTGGATTGGTCCTCCAACAATGTCTTGGCTGTGGCTCTGGAGAACTCTGTTTATTTGTGGAATGCTTCTAGCAGCAAGGTTTATAACTTTTTTTTTCTAATGTTTTTCTTCTATGAAAATCTTGTACATTTCACATTGACTAATGTTATGGTCAAAATAGTGTATATAAGTAGGGGCAATCATTGTCCACGGACTAGCTTTTGGAGTTAACTTAAGCGTAAAGCCAAATTCTAAGATGACATAAGAGTCTATTGCAATGATTGTTAATTATTGGATTGCCCCCAAATGTCTAGTCTTGCAAATTTTACATTCAATATGTCTTGCATAATTTACTCTCTCCTTAGTCAATGATATCATTTGGGATTTTCTGTTTCATTGATTGAATTGTTTATCTTTTTGGGGGGTTATAGGTTATTTGACGATATGCTTGTGGTGTAACTGTAAATTGAAAAATTATCTCTCGTGAGTCATTCTGTTTTAATATGCGACATGTGTTGCAGGTAACTAAATTATGTGATTTGGGGATTGACAACTCAGTTTGTTCGGTTGGCTGGGCTCCACTTGGTACCTACCTGGCCGTTGGATCAAACAGTGGTAAAGTCCAGGTAAGAGTTTATGTGCCAAAATTATCCCATGAAATTGTAAATACAGTTAGTTATCACTTGTCAGTTATTTTTGGTTTTAGTAGTATTATGATACCCTATCTTTTGAGGATGTTTTTCTGGTATCTTTTCCAGTTTCACGACAGTACTTGTGCCCTTTGCAGCGAGTCTATGATACTCATCTGTTTACTATAATTCTCAAAGAAGCAAAGGCATGCGTTTTTTACCCCTTAGGGATTAGGAAAGGTCTCTGTATAGGAATCACATTATATAGCATACATCTAAGACCAACACCAAAACCGTTAAGAATTCTAGATGTGGTTTGTTTTTCTAATAGCAATGTATTTTTGGTAAGCATGCCATTAGTAAAGAAGAAGAAAATTGGTGGATTGTAGGAACCATTTTTTAATTTTAAACGATGAAATTCTTTATTTTATTTTGTTGGGGTCTTGGGGAAAATATTTTCAAGGAATAAATATGAACTTGCAAAAGTGGATGGGAAGCCATGGGATAATAGCTATGAAGGTGGCCAATTTGCTGATAGACATCTTGTAGGTCAACTAAGCCTTGTCAGGGGGCTATATTGGTGTACAAATGCATTCATGGGGAACATCTGACTCCATTTATCTGTGTCCAACATGTATCTCACACTTTGCTTGTGTTGGACACTTAACTTTCACGACACGTGTTAACACTAACACCACCTTAATGCTTTCTGCTTGTTTGTTAGTGTCTAAATGTGTTTGTAACTTTGTCACATACTAGGCCAATTGTAGGCATGTTTTTAATATATTTATGGTTTTTTTGCATCTAAATGTTTTTTGTGACTTTGTCGCATACTCAGCCAATTGTGGGCATATTTTTAATATATTTATGGTGTTTTCATGTGTGTGTGCTTCAAATATCCCTGTATATATAATTTTTAACATATACGTCTATGCTATGTTGTATCTTGCGTTTGTTGCCTATATCTATGGTTCAGCTGTCTTTACATTCTTGATTATTACACATCCAAACAGCGATAAAACATGCGCTTACATTTTGTGACACATGCTAATACTGACACCTTTATACAGTTCTCTTATTAGCAAAATGTTAATATTAATGTTTTCTGCTTGTTTGTTAGCTTATAAATGTGTTTTTTGACTTTGTCGCACACTAGCGCAATTTTAGGCATATTTTAATATATTTATGGTGTTTTCATGTGTGTGTGCTTCACATATCCCTGTATATAATTTTGTATCTTGTGTTTTTTGTCTGTACATTCTTGATTAACACATCCAAACACGCAATAAGATGGGTCCTTTTCTTTGCCGTTTTATTGACCGAAGCACCCAATTAACTGGTTACAAAACTCAAATTAATGAAATTATGATGAGACCAAATTATTACTAATTGTTGACAAAGGGATTGCTTTTAAATATATGTCATGTAATTCATATTTCAAGTTGGATTTTTATTTTGCTAATGTTAGATGTTACAATGCATGCAATAAACCAATTGTTGAATACAATTAATGTGATTAAAATTAAAGTTGAATACAGTTAATGCAATTAAAATTAAATAATAGAGTAGAACTCTCTCCTAAAGATAGGTTGCTAAGAAGGGACTATGAACACTCTAGTCTTCTTTTGACCAGCTTCACGGACATTGTGAAACGTTATCTTTTACTTCTACTTTCTTTTTCTTGTCTCGTGTTGTTGAGTATTTTTTTGCATCACATCCTTGAAACTTGCTAAATTCCTTTTAATATTTTTTATACAATTGATAATGCTTTGGTTGTTGCTGACCAGCATAATTTGACCCATGCCTCTTAATCATTCTTTATGTAGATTTGGGATGTATCTCAAAGCAAGTCAATAAGAACTATGGAGGGTCATCGTTTACGTGTTGGAGCTTTGGCCTGGAGTTCTTCTCTTTTGTCTTCTGGTGGCCGGGATAAAAGTATTTATCAACGAGATATTCGTGCACAGGAGGATTTTGTCAGTAAACTGTCTGGACACAAGTCAGAGGTTAGTTATTTTATTTTGCGCTAGCCTACAGTACATGGAATTCAGCATATTTTATTTATTAATTTATTTTTTCCCTCGTTTGCTTCTTCATAGGTCTGTGGACTGAAGTGGTCTTATGATAACCGTGAGCTAGCATCCGGAGGAAATGACAACAGGGTATGCAATGCAATTGCAACATCCTCTTGAACTGCCCCACTAACCATTACTTCTTTAGTCTTTACTTCTTGGCATGAGTGTCTATTAATTCTTTTTGTTTGTTTGCAGTTGCTTGTTTGGAATCAAAAGTCAACCCAGCCCATCCTGAAGTTCTGTGAGCATATTGCAGCTGTTAAAGCTATTGCGTGGTCTCCTCATGTAAGTGGACTTCTTGTATCTGGAGGAGGAACTGCGGACCGAAACATTCGTTTTTGGAATACAACCACAAACTCACAGTTAAACTGTATCGACACTGGTAGTCAGGTATTCACCTTGGTTTAATTCTTTCGATCAAATGTTATTTGATGGCTCTATGAAAAAATTGAATTTATTTGTCACAATTCATGTCCCCTGTTGAAGGGTAATATGTTAAGTCAGATAAAGCATGATAGTACAGCAAACTGCCAAGCATACTCAGACCATACTCAATGGAAAATGAGATGAATAAATTATCAAAATTAATTAAGAATGATTAGTAGTTATACAGAAAGTAATATCAGTTTAGTATTCCATGAAATCCTGGATCGTTATCACTAAATTTAAATGTTACTTCTAGTGGTCATTCAACATTCATACCAACGATTGTTAGATTATTCAAGCTTCTTTTGGTTTTATAAATTACTTTTAGAATCCGTGGATTTGTCTTTAAGGGATTTTATCTCTCTCTTTTCTCTTTTTGATAACAAATAAAATGATTTTCTTCCTTATGTTTGACTTTGACAGGTTTGTAACCTTGTTTGGTCTAAAAATGTGAATGAACTTGTAAGCACACACGGTTACTCCCAGAACCAGATAATAGTCTGGAAATACCCCACCATGTCAAAGGTACACACAAAATGTGCTGTTAATAAAATAGATGTATAGTTTTTTAGAATTAATTTTAACATGTTTTACCATTAATTTTTATTCTTTTGATGCAGCTAGCAACTCTAACAGGCCATACTTACAGAGTTCTTTATCTTGCCATATCTCCTGATGGACAGGTGTTTAAATTGTTCTTTTGCCTATTACTCTTTCTAAGTTTTTATATGATGTGTAGTTTATTATGGATTTTTTTCTCTATTTTCTATTTTTATGTTATTTTCCTTACTGTGATGACTTTTTACTCATTGTTTTAGACTATCGTCACTGGAGCTGGAGACGAAACTCTTAGGTTTTGGAATGTATTCCCTTCACGAAAGTCACAGGTATTATTCATTAAACTCATGTTTGATGTTGTCATGAGATAGGTCATCTAAAGATTTTAGATATATTTTGAAGGGACTATGATCTTATTCGTTTTATTATTTATTTACAAATTGAATATTGATATATGGCTGTGACTATGGTGCAGAATACTGAGAGTGACATTGGTGCATCATCTTTTGGGAGAACTATCATTAGATGACTCTAGCCGACATAATTTTTTGACACACCCACACAAGTGACTGAAAGAAATTTCAGAACAGCTAGAAGACTGTGGGGAAATTTTTTTTGTACATGTAAAAGAAAGGCATCCCGTGGTCTGTTTTTTCTAACTGGGGAAGTTTTTCGCGGGTGCTATGATTTATAATATAGCTGCCAACAATGGAAATCCATGCCTTTCACCAGTTTTTTTTATTTGAGCTTTCATCTGTACATGTTGAGGGAGTCGAGCCATTTTTGGTTTTCTCCCACTGTTCTTTTCCAGAGTAATGCGTCTTGCGTTATATTTGAATAATTTACCTGTAATGGAATGGAATAGCCTTTGTATATAAATACTTTCTTGAGATGGTGTTAGTAAGTTTGGTGTCCCTCAAATTAAGGTGAAAATTTTAGAGATGAATTCCACATGAAGCTTGGTAAATAATTTTTTTCTCAACTTACTCTTGATTAGAATTTGATATTAAGAATAACAAAAAGTTATTAAAACTAACATCTTTACTAAATGAAGAGTATTTTATAGATATTAAAATTAAATAAATTAAAGTTAATTGATTTCTTTTTATATTTAAGACTTGAGATTTTTGTTTTTTTCGTGTTGTGTACAATGGCAACAATAAAATTTGAATTTAGAATCGCATGCAAACTATGAAAATTTGTCATTAGACCGATCCTAATAGGTGGTTAAAGTACTCTTCTAATACTACCCTGTGAATTGATAAGGTGAAACTAAATTTTGAATTAGTAGTTACTGAGGAGTGGCTACTGCCCCGCACTCAAGTGTCAAGTGTCGTCATCAGCAATATGAGGACATCATTCGACCGTGTCTTATGTGAACCATTATTGATGAGGCAAGAGTGGTCTTGACTCTTCATTGCTTCAAGGAATGAGACTTTGGCTAATGTCACAGCATCATATAGCCCGTGACAACTCCCCAATGGGACGGCACGACTAAAACGTGCTGTTTAATGTTTACCTACCACACACATGAAGAACTAGCTAGTCCAGTGGTTTCGTCATTGGTTTTGAGCCATGTAATTCTGTCTGCCCAATAATATTGGCACTTTGCCTCTCCCAGAACAGAACAACCGAATACGATAAAAGAATAGAAAAGCAAACAAAATAGAATGAGAAATTCGATCCAATCCAATACAAGAATAATATCCTCTGTTTCAACCAAACCGCCTTAATAAACTACGCCGATAGATAAACTGTGTTAGTTAAACAGAGATTAACATGACATTGTGTCAGCTAAACTGACTATGTGATTTTTGCAGTTGCAGTTACAGGGAAAAGAAAAAAGAAATCGCTACTTGATTTGTTGGTTGATATTGGAATTCCTTAACGCAGTTGAAACGTGGTTCTTTTAGTTGGAACACGTGTTTCTGCACGGAAACAATTGTAAGTGTGAATGTGTCCATATTCCTCTAGATAGCAAAAGCATAATCTGGGTAACTACATATATACACCGATTGAAAAGATAATATCCATATCTATCTATACATTTAACAATAACCAATAATATGCTATCAATTTTGTCGTAAGCACTAGTGTTTACACTGCAGGACTGCACATTTCAATTCATTGCCTTTGCTTAGCGAGTGGCAGTGCCAATTGAAGTCAACCGATCTAAAAATTTATCCTTCACCATGATGCCATACCAATTTTAAAATAACGTGTGTATTTGAATTAGCTTATTTAGTATTGCAAATAATTTTAAAATCAAATTTTATTGAGAAAGAAAGCTGTCATTTTTTGTTAAAAAAATTAATCATAACTAAACATACACATATTTTCTTATTTTCTTTAATTAGCTTGTTGTCAAGGCTGAGTATATATATTTGTTCCTAATTAAACAACTTAACAAATACTAATTTAATAAGAACTTATTTATTCTAAAATGGAACTTGAGAGCTTATGTCAAAATTATTTAATTCAATAAATTTATTTTCATAAGTTTCATCATAAACCTAAGTAAAAAAAACCTTATAAAAAAGTTATAAATTATTTTATAAAGTTAATTAAATAGCTTTAAATTTCAACTTAACTGTTTAATTAGAAAATAAAATATAATTGTGTTATATAAGTTTTTCTAAACGTCCTTACTTGATAGAAAAATATTTCAGTTATTTACAATGTTTTTTTAAATATATATATATATATATATGTATATATTTCACTCGCCTTACAATTTTACGTTAGCCGTGTTCTTCATGAAGTCAATCAATGTACTCATGTCTTGGTCCAGTCAGGAACTAATAATGAGACTCTCATGCTCATCTCATCTCTGAATGGGCTTTTGTGAGTTTCTACTTTATAGTCTTAAAAGAACACATGTCAATATAATTATAAAATAGTAAATAATATTTATAAAGGATAAGCCATTCAACAAGTTCCAACCCATATACTGACCCCTTAGTTCAATTTATTTTTCATTTATTCAAGATAACTAATTTTATATTTTTAAATCAGAAAAAATATAATATTTCATTTAGATAGATATGTGTAGGAAAAAAAATAATTTGCAAAATAACGTTATTGTACATTGTTTTTTGCCTTTTCTTCTTTGTTAGTTACTATCGTCACCAGCATTTTTGAATGTTCTCTTCTACGGCAGAATACCATCTTAATTCAAACATCTCAATCTTAAATTTAAATATTTTAAACTAAGCGTGTCTAACTTATGTCGTCGCCCTTTTTCAACTAAGTTTTCTTAACTTAAAATCTCTAAAAATTATAACGCAAAAGAAACTACGAAACTGAGAAAACAATATTACAAGTTTTCTGTTTAATTCTTTGACATAAAAATTACAACCACGAAAATGTAGCTATAAGAGCATATAAAAATTGAAATTCCACTCCTCAAAAAAATCTGTTTAATTCTTTGACATAACCATGCACACAGACATATTATACATGAACTAATTTAATTTCTTACGAAAGAAAAATCATAGCAAAGAAAGTAAAGGAAAACATATATAAAAAAAATTGCAAATACGAGCTTCCTTATTTACATTGAAATGGGTTTTGAATATTTAATTTGTCCTAATGATGTATACAGGGAAATGGCATATCAATTTGCCAATTTGCCAGCATCCCCGTAACTGTGATGTGTAGTTTTTCATTGTGTATGTATATTTTGGCTGTTTATAGATTTTGTTGGGTCCCAATCCCATCACAAGGGTCGTAATGGTGGCTGGGAACTTCTTTAGACCACTGAATTGGGCTCAACGTCAGCGGTGGAAAGCAACATTCACATTCTTCTTGGCATGGCTGTGGAATTGCCAACCCCTCCTTACTTGGAAGAGTTTCTTGCTTACTCTCTTCCTGGGCCCCACCTGTGGGTGCTGACGCTTCCTTCAGTGGGCCCCAACATTCCACCTTGTTGAATTCTGGAATGTTTGAGTGAAAGTAAACCCAAACCAAGGCATCTTGCAATTCTGGGTAGTTGTTGAATAGGTTTTCATCACCGTGAACGACGGCCTTCAACACCTAATTGACACACGCAATAGGAAACATGTTCCGTTTTATTTTTCACTGATTGACCAGTCGGTAAAAGAAACATAATTTGATGCTTGCAAGCAAAAGTAGCTTACCACTGGTAGCTCCTTGCAGAAGATGAAGTATCTTAACCTTGCTAATATATCCAAGAGAAAATGACCTCCACTAATGTGGCAGTGAACGTGCAGAGACATCTTTCCCTTCACCTTCTTCCACTGTGCCACCACTTCGTCCCTTTGAAATCTGTTGTACCACCCCTGCAGCTGCAATTCAATTCCCATGTTCATTCCTTAAATCATATGACAACTTCACACCTTAATTATACCTTTTGCAAAAACCCAAAAAACACAATTTGGGTTTATGGAACTTCTAAACCATGATTTTACCCAAATTCATGTTCAAATACAATTTTATTATGAGTCACCAAAATATATTATAATCGGTAAACAAACACAATTTACACTCTCCAATTTTAGGTTGGGAGGTTACAAATCATAAATCGAACACACAGTTTGGACCTAAAAAGATTCATTTTTCTACCGGATTGGAGTGTTGGACAATCCGTTCCTATTTCCCCTCTCTCGTAGTGGGTGTTTCGTATCAGATTGATTATGCAAAATAATCACTTTTTTTTATTTTATTTTAATTTTTTCAAACAACTGAAAATAAAAAAGACTATTTCTACAGAATAAATTCAATGAAATCAACCAAACACCCATCTAACATGTTAATTTGGTCGGCAGTATGATTCACATGTTACCATCTGTTATGAGTTCCTACCCTTTTGGCCCAAAACATGTTCTCTTGCACCGCAAGAATGTAAGATACCCTGATTTCCTCTGTTTTGTGACAACATCTGCATCCTCTTCTCCACCAATTTTTTGCTTAACAACGATTCCAAAAGAATAGGAAAACAAAATTGAAGGATCAAAACCACATACCTGAGAATTATTTATGGTTTGAGAGATTGCCAACGTGAGCTTAGCGGTTATATCACTATGGGTTAGCGTATAAGTCCTTGGGAGATTTCCTGGGTGTTTATTTTCGTCCACTCCTAAGAACAAAACCTTCAGCTTTGAGGCTTCAAATATGGCTGGCCCGAACAACCTTGCAACCTGATCCAATCCCAACCAAACCCATCAGACAAACCCAACAACAATAAATGTTGATAAAAAAAAAACTCTGAAAAAAAAGAAAAGAAACACATACAGGAACCATTGCTTTGTTCTTCTTCCCGACCCGTCTTCCACCGTAGGGAAAAAGAGAATTGTGGCGCGGAGAAAGCGAAGGCTTGTTAAGCTTAGAAGGGAGCACAGGAACAGTTGTCAGAGTACACATGTTCCTGTTGTTCCAATCTTTAAGGACTCAAATTCAAAGATCAAACAGTACCTTGATGAAGGAAAGTGCTTTAATATTTATTTTGCTTTTATTCAAGTACTGGAGTAGTGTGTGGGAGCTCTAAGTTTAGCTTGAGGAGAATAGAATCTACTTTAGCCTTTGCTTGTAAGCTTCAACAATGAAAATAAGAAAACGGTGTTATAGGTCGGAGGAGTGTTTAGATGCGTGTAGTAATGTGTGTGTGACTTTTGGCCAAAAGATTGCGGTTGCTTTAAGTCGTAGCCTAGGTTGTGTTGTGATTGCTACAACTTTTTTGGATACTTTCGCTTGTAATGGTGGCTCCGCCTCTTATAGACACGATTCTATGCTTTGCGCTACCCACGTGGTATGGTTGCCCTAATTGGCGGTACTCCAAATTTTCGGGTATATCAGACTTTTTTGGTTTATTTTCCTTTCAAGAACAAGAACAAGGAAGGGATAAAAATCTCCTTAGTGTAGAGTGGAGTTTTGTAATAAACAAGTAATTAATTTGACTGATATTAAATTTGAAGTTGTTAAATAAAATATTATTACTAAAATTTTGTATAAAAAAATAATAATTACAACAAAAAAAGAACAAAATAAAAGTGGAGTTTCACAACTTGAAAATCAAATGATAATTCATTTAGATTTCTTTTCGCAGACGTTTCTTTTGTGCTATGTTCAGTTCTTTCTCCTCCCTAACATCCTACTCTCTTCTCTTCCTCAAGTTCCACAGGGCATTCTTCCACTGCCCATTTGAAAGATGAGTCTTTACCTTTTGATGAAGGTGCCTAAGTACGTTATTATTACGTGTTATATTATTGCTAACTATGAATTATTTTTAAGACTCTAAAAAATGGCAGCTACTGTCTTCTTGTCTTCCTCAAAAATTTACTATGAGTAGAAAGGTGATTGCGAGTTTGCAGCAAATAATGAACTTTCAGCACAGTAGTTTACTTTATTCTACAATTTTGACTACTTTCAAACCTTATATTTTTTTTTATTTCTCACTCAAAAATATTACTAAAATTTTAATAATTAGTAGTGTCATGGAAATATGCCTCTTAAGCAGCTACACCTATTTGGAAAATAATTTTCTCAAGTACCCTTTTTTGCACAATATAGAAGAAAGTCATTACGTATCTTGCAGATTCGGGAGAGTGTGCTGATTCTGTTAATGATGGCCAAATAAGTTCTGCAAAGGATAAAGATATTTGCAATTTAATGCTTAAGTCAAAATTAATTAAAGTCAAGAATTAAAAAATAAAGTAAATAATACCTTGAAATGATTATATTTAAGATTTTTATTTTTATACTTTATTCTCCTTATCCTTAATCCTTAATTACAAGTGTAAATGATCTATTGAATTTTCATTGGAGCGTATACTATTTCAGAACAAGGGCTATATTTAACATGTGGCTTTTCGAATTCAAAAGAAAAAAATAAGTCTTTTCTTTAAAGAAAAATAGATCGGTTGGTCGGGGTTAAAATATATTTCGAGTTTTTCTTTTGAATTACATAATTATTATAATTTTGGATGTATATTTTATTTTTTAAAAGTATTTATTCATAATACAAAAAAAAACAATATTTAAATGTTTGTTCTCCCTAATTGATATGTTGCATTTTGTCATGACATAATTTTAAGAGGAGTATTATCGAGAATCTTTCTAACACTCTGTTTCAAATACTCTTTTCGTATTTGTATTAAATGGAAAATGAAACATAACAAAATTAACGATTTTCAATAAATTATAACCAATTGAGAATATCATAAAAAAAGTGTCAAAAAAAGTATCACTAACACTTATTTAATGTGGAAGTGCGAGATTTCAGCACATGTAGTAATTGTTTTAAACCATGAATACCTTTTCAAAACATTTTGGAACAATGAGGAATGTTGAGAATTAATCTCTTGTTTCTTATGTAAAATTCACTAGAAATTTTAATTTAGATGTATGCAAACAGGCGCTCTAGGTGATTTGTCAAATGTGGACTTGGTTTATGCAATTTTATTATTTATATGATTGGTTAAAATTTATTAAAAATTACTAATTTGATAGATTTTTTTAATTAATGTTTTTTACTCCTAATTTATATTAAATAAGAAAAAAAACAATCAAAATCGATAATTTCAAATAAATTTTAACTAACAACAAAACAAAAAGTATCCCAAAGAGAGCTTAAGAAAAATTATTGCTAGCATTTCCCATTATACATGAGAATGAAGTTTTCGGAATGCAATCGAACACATAGGAAATAAAATAATATGATATTGTTGGAAACAACAATCCAAAAGTTATCACCCACTTTAGGGCCATGTTCATTTTCTCGAGCCCGAGCCCGAACCCAATATCCTTGTATTACTAAAGTTGGACTGGGCTTTCGTTGGTTAGAGAGATATCGTTGCCATAAATGGGTGAACTTGGCAGCTAGATCCAGGATGGGCTCTGTCCGCCAAAGTTACCATTAAATGGTAGGTCCAACAAATTCATTTCCCCCATACTCGTAGTGTCACTGACTTTTATGTTTTTGTCAAATATTTTCTGAATTGTAGAAAGCCCACATCAGAACCTAACCGAATCTATTCCAATCAATTCGTAATATCTTCAAAGAAGGATAATCACAGTTTATATATGTGTGTGTATATATATATATATATATATATATATATATATATATATATATTTTTTTTTTTTTTTTTTTGTGGTTCGTTTCTATTCATTTTAATTTATCACGTTGAGAATATAAAATGATGCGGATTCTCTCCCTTTAGTACCCGACACGCGAAGATTTTCCGGTAATAAAAAGAGAAAGTTTACGTGAAGGTTTTATTACGAGTGAAACAATATATATTTGTCAAAATTGATGAACTGTAACGCATACCATTGGGTAATCCCTCCTATTAGTAAGTAAAAGATAACTATCTAAATTCGTTAGAATTTAACATTTCTTTGGGTTATAGTTCGCAAAAGCAAAACGACACTTCTACAAGTTTTGCCCATTTGACCGTTAATCCATTGTAATATATACATTTTTTCATATATGTATTTCTACATATTTTATTCGAGAGCAACTTATTATTTTATTTTTTGTTGAACATTTTCATATAATCTTTATTAAAACTCATGCAGATGTAGAGACGACCTTTACTTATATTTATTTATAAATTTCTGAATCACAAAGAAGAGATGAGGGGGAATAAAAGAAAAGAAAAGAATTAGTAAAATGGTTCGTACTGCGCGGGGTTTGACATTAAGGTGGAGCAATCAATGAAAGAAGCTTTAGTAGTCCTGGTCCTTCATTGACATAATATTTTGTTTTACATAAAGAGGCCAATTGTAATCTGAGTTTGAAGGAAATCAAGAATCCTCCATCGAAATGGCAGCAGCGTCGTCGTCTTCTTCTCCAAAGGAGCCACAACTGAAGGACGAGGATCGGGAACAAGAGGAACAACACCAACAGCCTCAGCCTCAGGCAGTGAAAGAGTGCGTCCACAAAACCAAAACGATTCAGTTTCTCGGACGCACCACTCCGATCGTTCTCCAAAACGACAATGGACCCTGCCCCCTCCTCGCTATCTGTAAGTGCATTTCGCATCCTAGGGTTTCTTCATTTCGCTTCCTTTCTTTTTCATGCTTAATTCCTAAGATACCGTTTTCTCTATTGCCTCTCCTCACAACCAAACTCGATTGCGTTAGGGATACGGAATTTAATGTTTCTCAATTATTGCCTCTGCTAGTTATGGATTGTTATTGACGTAGGATGGCATGAAACATTTATTCTTTTTTTTCTCTTTCCGATTTTGAATTCGTTTACC
>PYAF01000142.1:6076477-6087166 GCA_007407185.1 Glycine tomentella | reverse complement strand
TTTTTTTTTTTTTTTTTTTTTTTTTTTTTTTTTTTTTTTTTTTTTTTTTTTTTTTTTTTATAACATCCGAGATAATCATTTTTGCTATACCGGAAAGCATATAACTGAAACAATATAACATATGGAAACCAAGGCTATGAATGGCGGAAGGTCAAAATTCCATCGTATAAGCATGCCATATCCGGCCTCCCGTCACAAATTGCCTATGGTGGAGGCGTCAAAAACACCACGTAATAGTGTTATGACGGGCACTATATCGGTGTATAACGGTTATTTATCCGACATTGATGGAAACACGGAAACAGTCTTGAATCCAAATATTTGGGTTTAGTTGCAACTTGTAAAGGAAAATTTATCAGAATCCACGTATTAAATCTCTTTCAGATTGATTGCTGGCCAAAATGTCATTGTTTCCTTATATGTCATGCTTAATTTTTGCACTCTACAAGGGTTACTTGAAACATTTTTTACTAATGGCTTATTGTTTATCAACATCACCTTTAATCCAAATTAATTGGAGTTGGTGGTAGACGAACCCAAAGATAGATTCGAGAAAAAAAGAGGGGAGTTAATAGGGGAAATAAGACAAAAGAAAAGAAAAGAAGATAAAAGAAAACAAGGGTGAAAGGAGGGGAAAAATGAAGAGGAAATGAACTAAAAAGGGACCGTCTGAAACATAGAGATATTAACGGGTCTAACCCTCTACCAAGCTTATAGTTTTTCTCTATTTCGTCCTAAGATACATCTTCCACCAATCTATATTTCACTATATTAAGTCTTGTTTAATTACCTTTTCCCAGGTAAGTTTCGGTCAACCTCTACCTCTCTTTGTGACGAGCTCTTGGTAACAAACTCTTATTCTTACCGGAGCATCCAGAGGCCGTCTCATTACGTCCCCAAACCATCTCAATCTATGCTCCCTTATCTTTTCACTCACTGGTACTACTGCTACCTTTCGTCGAATATTTTCATTTCTTATCTTATCCATCTTCGTATAATTACACATCCACCTTAACATCCTCATTTCTGCTACCCCTATTTTATGTTCATGTTGTCTATGTGTTGGCCTAAGAGTCGAACCTTGTTATATCTTTTGATAGTTCATCCATCACTAAGACAAAGAGATAAGGACTAAGAGTCAAACATTGTTATACACCTACCGTGATAGGAAAATCCCTTGATGTTCCATTACAAGCTTTCATGCGTGTGGTAGTCCCATCATACATATCCTTGATTGCATTAACATACTTTAATGGTACTTTTTCTTCTCAAGAGTCCACCATAAAACTTTTCTTGGGACCTTATCGTATGCTTTCTCAAGATCTATGAATACCATATGTAAGTTTTTCTTTTTTTCTTGATACCTTTCCATTAATTGTCGCATCAAGAAAATAACTTCTATGGTACATCTTCCTGACATAAATCCAAATTGATTTATAGAAACTTTGGTCTCCCTCCTCAAGCGATGTTCAATAACTCTCTTCCACAATTTCATAATATGGATCATCAGTTTAATGCCTCTGTAGTTAGAACAATTCTGGAGACTTCCCTTGTTTTTGTAAATAGGCACAAGCATACTTTTCCTCCAAGCATCAGACATCTTATTTGTTTGAAGAATCTTATTAAAAAAATTGGTCAACCATTTTATTGCCACATCTCCTAGGCCTCTTCACACTTCAATAGAGACTTTATCGAGTCCCAAAGCTTTATTATTCTTCATCCTCTTCGAAGCCTCCTTAACTTCATGTGTATTAATTCTGCGCACAAATCTTCTTTTCAAATCTTCATAAGCGTCCTCCAAGTCCACCTTACTTTTATCGCCATCTCCATTAAAAAGTTTGTTAAAGTAGTTTAGCCATCTTTTACCAATGGCTTATTGTTTATATATGGCATTATTGCAGGTAACGTTCTGCTGTTGAGAAACAACTTAAATTTGAGTCCAGATATTGCTGAAGTCTCACAGGAGAAATTGCTTTCATTGGTTGCTGAAAGATTAATTGATTCAAATAGTAATGTGAATGTAAGAGTTGCATTTGTTATCACTGGTGAAATTAACTCTTATTTGATACAAGTTGATTTGGCAATTATTCTTATTGTCTTGTAGGACAAAGATGCAGGCTATGTTGAAAATCAACAACAGAACATTGCTGATGCAATTGACTTACTCCCTAGGCTTGCTACTGGAATTGATGTAAATATAAAATTTAGGAGGTCAGTTCTACAGTTCTTCTCATTTCTTTGGCCGTCATGTGCATCATCCATCAACAATTTTGAACTTCTGATAAAAATTTCTTGAATTATAGAATAGCTGATTTTGAATTCACTCGAGAGTGTGCCATATTTGATCTGCTGGACATTCCTTTGTATCATGGCTGGATTGTTGATCCTCAGGTATTTTTTCACCCTCAATCCAAATTAATTAGTTCTATCTTGTCATACGACCTCAATCTACTGTGTCAGTTGCCTCCTTGTGCCACATGTTAAAATTGATCCTGCCTTGGATTATGATGAAAATTGTGTGGTTCATTGCTTACTGTAAATTTTAAATGGTCAAGTGATCTTTCTTGAATAAATATCAAAATGTTATCTTTATGTTCTTCTTAAACAATGTGGGGTTTATTTCTTATTTTATGATGTGTTTATTTGATATTGAAATCTTCATGTTCTTTTGAGCCAGGATTATGACACTGCGAATGCAGTTGGATCAAAGTCCTATAATGCCCTTATGGGAGAGCTTGTCTCTCTTGAAACACTAAACATGGATGTCCATCATGAAAATAATCGGGAAGAAGATTGTGTTGATTTTGTGGCTGCAACAACTGCTACTCTTGGAGTTCCTTCTCCGAGTCTTTCAAAAGCCAGATTGTTTGATGATTCTTCTCATTCTATTTCTGATCATATGCAAAGAAAAGGTGATCTAGAAGAAGAGGCAGAGTTGCTGAGAGTCTTGAAAATGTCCGAGGCTGAAAGTGATCCTGTTGTAGGTCACATAAATGGAGGAGAAATTTCTGTCAGTATGAATAGAAATATGTGTAATGAGGAGGTTATAAATACGGATTCTGGAGATAAATTAGGAAATAGCACTAGTGCTGGTAACAGTAACTTTCATGAGCATGGCCCAGAGCCTTCCTTATCTGATGATTGCGCTGCTTCTGGCAAAGACCACAACGAACAGATATCTTCTACTTCTACACTGGGAGAGGCACCTCATTCATCCTTAAAGACTGATACCATATATGACCTTCATCAATCAACTTATACGGGAACTGAAGAATCTCTTGACCTGAATGATGTGATTGAGAAGAACAGCCTTGATGCGTTGGTTCAGAATGAGAGTGAAGTTATCCCATCTCCTGAAAAACACTCTGTCTCTTTGTTTGAGTGCCGTGCAGATGTTTCTGGAGGAGATGGAAAAGTCCATGATCAATCCACTCCTACAACTACAGATCATGAAGTCGTAGATGAATCTCATGGGCCTGATGCCACAGAATCATCATTCTCATCCTCTGGCCATACAAATTCAGATTCATCTAGTGTCAGATATCATCAAACTGATGTTTCTGGAGCATTGACTTCATGTGTTCAAGGGAGTGAGCCCATATATGAAGGAGAGGAATGTGTGTTGGATACAAGAACTGGAAATTTTGAGGATCGTGAACCTGTTTATGAAGGTGAGGTGGTACTTGCAGAACAGTCTGACAAAAGCACCTTAGCTGCTCCTGATCTAAGAGCTAAGGATGAACTTACTCCAGAACAAGGTAAAGTGGTGCCATATATTGAAGAAGTGGATTGATTCTCATTAAAGTATTATTTTCTTAGATAACTATTATCTTATGGGAGACTTATGTCCATTTTTTATGGTCTTAGGTGAGTTGATCAAGAGTTTCTTGAGGAATAATGCCAGCCAGTTGACATTTTATGGGTATGTTGACCTCTTGTCTTGTTGGTCTAAATAAATTGATCTAGTTCTGTGATCCAATATATTTCTCTTTATTGGCTATGAAGAATTTTCTTTTCACATTTTGTATATTATAAATGCTTTTGCAGTCTTTTCTGCTTACAAGATGGGCTAAAAGAGCGTGAACTCTCTGTTTTTTTCCGTAACAATCATTTCAGCACCATGTTCAAGGTCAGTAAAAGTCTCGAATTTTTTTTTCTTGTCATTTAGATTACTAATATCAAGTGCCAGTAGCACATTTTTGTCGTCAAGAAAAAAAAATTGTTTGTCTTGCAAAGTCTTCATACTAAGATTATTTTCTCTTATTCACAGTTTGAGGGTGAGCTCTATCTTCTAGCCACGGACCAAGGTTACATAAATCAGCCTGATCTGGTCTGGGAAAAACTGAATGAGGTAACACAGTATTGCTTTATGATCTTTTTATTGGGATAACTTTTTTTATTTTTTATCTTTCTATGTTGCCACTGATAGATGTTCTCAATTAAACGTCTTGAAAACTGAAAGGTTATATGCTTGATTTGAGATTCTTGGATACTTAGGTACAAGTCATGCAGGCAGTTTTCTTGGACTTGTAGTAAATTATATGTGGATGAATCTTTATATAGTATCTTGTGTAGTTTCATTTTTTATTTTACTAATGGCCGACCATTTTATCTAAGTGAATAAGTAAAAGCTTGTTAACATTGTGTAATATTAAATTGCTGAAATTAATTTTGCTATGTACTTATCTTTCAGGTCAATGGTGATACGTTGTTTATGACTAGTAATTTCAAGGAATTCAAGGTAGAAAACCATGAAAGTAGCACTTGGGATGAGAACAATGCTCTGACCAGCACTGCTGTATGTTATCTTCTTTAAATTTTAAAGGGGAAAGATGTTAATCTTGCTTACCAATTTCTCGTTAATATTTAGACAACTTCACTTTTCAGGACTATCTTGCCAGCATAGATAGTGCAACACATGCAGGCTTAGATATCAAGTAAGTTTCCATGAAAACTTGTTAACTATTCGTATATTTCAAAATTATAGTTTAACTATTCAAGATGGTTTGGTAAAAATTCATGATGTCTGTAACTGTGACAGTTCTGATCTGCAATTAGCAATAGCCTTGCAACAACAAGAGTTTGAGCAGCAGCCACCACGCCAGAATAATTCACAGCAACAATCATCATCCATTAGTGGTGGCTCTAGACTGGTGACAGGTCCCCAGGTATATACTGTTTTGGATATGTATACATATACACTCACAGACATTATTGTTGTCGGTTACCTTGGTATCTTATTGAGTGGGGCAGCCAGTGGATGGGATCATTTTCAATTTTGTCGGGAATCTTTATTATTGGGTAGCAAATACCTGATCATTTTTATAGAATTTAACTATAATATACTAACAATGTAATTTTATACCATCATCTAATCACAAGTTGTCATATATGATAAGATAGTTGACTTTTGTAATAAATACTCAAAAGTCATACTTAGAGTGATTTTTAATTTGTTCATAATGTAAAACTCTTTACACCAAGTGCATGAAAATTAAACTCTTTTCTAAGGAAATGATTTGGTGTTCAACTACTACTACTACTACTAGCTCTGCTTATATGAAAGTTGAAATTTTAAGAATTTTCTGGAAGTACTATTTGCAGGTGGCAAGAAACACTGGAAGACATTCATCTTCATCAACATCTGCATCTCCCAAGTCTGATACAAAATCCAAAGATAAATGTATAGTGATGTGAATTTCACAAGCAGAGTTTGTTTAGAACCTTGCACTTTCAAATGCGTCGCCTTGATAATTGAACCTCATTACAGTAATCTTATTCCTCATGCTTTGTATGTGATATTAGGTTAAGTTTCTTTTTGTAAATATTGGAAGTATATAGTGTACAACAGTGCTAGGTTCTTTTTAACTGTGACCACAACACTCAACCCTTCCCCGCCATCCTTAATATTCTCTGGACTAACAATCCCAACCGTTGTATGCTGATTGATTGTGCAGCACTTTATAAGTAGGGAGTTGAAGCCCATTGCCATTTCACCTTTGTGTCCTCTCGATTAGATATTGTTGCCAACTTGCTAGATAGATGTTAACTGTCTGGGAATGTGCATGGTATTAAATTTTTAAGGGAAAAAGGTTGATTTTAAAATTTTGGAAGGGATATATTCATTTTTCTTTACATACCACAGTATTTTCTTGTAATGACAATTTTTAGAATGAGCTAGTAATTTAACTTTCAATTTGTGATTGGCAAGTTTTATCTCAAAATTGCCACATGCAATGACAAGATATTTTTAAAAGGGCTTTGAAGCGATGGGGTGCATTTATTTACAATGCCATCCATTTAAAGCTCCTAGCAAGAGTTGTTTTCACGTTTCGACAAATCTTGTATTGAATTTCGGTCGTATTTAAAAAATCGTACGGAATTTAGTGGGGTTGTTGAAGCCTGTGTGTCACAAAGTCCCATCTCATCGGGTTATGTTCGAGCTCCCTACCAGATTTGATGGCTTATTTTTTGATAGAGGTGTTCACGAGTTTGTGTCATTCATGAATTTGAATTGACTCAAATTGAATAGGTTAGATTAGTCATTTATGTATTTTGATCAAAATTGAATTGAATCGATCAAAATCGTTTATGTACGGGTTGAGTCGCAAGTTTAGATTTATAGATCCGATTAAAATCAAATTAAATCAACCAAAATTTTTAAAGTTATTTAGTTTGGTTTTAAATATTGCTAATATTTGGGTAAGTGTTGGAATTTCAAATATTTATAATATTAATGAATCATATTTTGTTCATTTGTTTCAATAAATATGGTTGCACCAAAACTTATTACAAGACATTAGTTTGTAAGAAATAGTTGTGATTCAAACTATTATAGTAAATATCGTTGAAGAATATTTTGCTTTAATATGTATTAGTCTATTTTAGACTATTATGTTGATGATATTAAATGAATCAATTTTACTACTTTAAAACATTTTATAATATAGTGTTAGGATAAATAGTCATTTTCACCCCTAAATGTGTAGAGTACTAACAAATTCGTTCTCAGAAGATGAAAATTTAAATTTTAGTCCCCAAAACTGGAAAAAGTACAAAAAATTTATTCATATGTTATCGTTAATGAAAGAGCTTACATGGTATAGAGGGATGAAAATGTCACAAAAATGGTTGTCAACATAGCTGCCGAATAGATTGGACCAAATTTTGTTTCCATTGGACTGATTTGTCAGACCCCAAATTTTGTTTCATTTAAGAATAAAATATAATTTAATTCTTCCATTGGACCAATCCACTTGATTTTGTTCTAACATGTAATTTAACATCAATACGCTTGATTTTGCTATAACCTGTATTAAGAAAGTTTCTTTTAAAAAATGGTCTTACCTACTCAAAGAACAACAATCAATTAAGTGTATATCTGACGTTGTTAAATGTAAACTTCTCTCTCAAATAGGATTGATTATAGCATATAAGGATTTTTAAAATTCACTAAACAAAAATGACACTAAAATTTAAATTTTCATCTTTCGGGGACGAATTTGTTAGGTCGTTACACATTCAGGGACAAAAATGACTATTTACCCTATTATGTTAATTGTATTGAATATTTGGATGAATCATGATATAAAATAATAGTTATAAAAAAATAAGATAAAATGTAAATGGGTAACCCATTTGCTCGAACCAAATCAAACCGTTCATGAATGGGTTGGGTTTAAAAAAAATAATTCTGAAAATCAAATCAAACCAAATCGATCAAATTTAATTAGGTTAAATTCTAAATTTGGTCAAAATCAACTCTCGAACACCCTGCTTTTAGAAGTTTTAAATTGTCTGCATTATGCTTTGTTTAGATTTGAATAGAAAATAGGATAAACAGAAAATTAGAGAAAATATAATTATTTGGATGGAGGCATGAAGAGAAAATAAAAATAAAAAATATAGTCATATTATTATATGGCAATATAATTAAAATAAAAATTTATTATCTATTTTCTTTGTTTTCTTTCCCAGATTATGAGAGAACTTTTCTAATTCCATATTCATCTCATTTGTTTTCCTTCTATTTTATCTTCATTCCGAAAATATTTTAGTAAGCCTATTTTTTTTTACTCTTCAAGCTTTGTTTCGTCCCTTTAACCTCATGTTTAAAAATTATAATTGGTGTTCGTTTCCGTTGCCTCATTGAAAGCTGAGCATTTCTCTGAAATGATATTTGCACATTTCTCTAAAATAATTCTAGTGATAAAAAAATTGAAAGTTACTATAACATGTATGAAACCGATAATTTATAAAATTTTAATTCTATGTGTTATTTCATTGGGTTATTTTAATAATTATTAAATATGATATTTATGAATATTTGATTAATATTTATTTATTTACATAATTCAATTATTAAATTAAAAATTCATAGTCAATACAATACAAGTGTATCAATCATTATAATTATACTTAGAACTAGATTTTAAAACCGTGCGTTTACTTAAATTATATATTATTATATTTGTATTTAATATTTTTTAAAATATGCGTAATTTTTTTAAAATATTTAATAGTATATTATATATACTATATTTAAATTGAAAAGATGATTAATTATATTTTTAATTAAATAGATATTGTCTTTGAAAAATATTAAGGTAATTGAACTTTATTATGATTTGTAATTTCTTCAAATAATAATAATGATATAAATTACTGTAGATTCTTTGAATTTAATTTTATTATTTGCTACATTTTAAAGTTATTCATTTATAAGAATTATTATATATCACGTTACCTCATTCTTATCAATTCCACTGCTCAATTATAATGAAGAAAACCAATCCTCAACGAACCCATCGAGCTTCATCTTCTGCCACTTATTGGACCCCTCTGCATTCAGCTCTCATAAAATATAATCTTGACGCTGCAATCTTCAAGGATCAATCTTTGGCATCAGATTATGTTTGCGAGACCAAAATGGTTTGTTTATCAGAGCAAGATCTGAGTTACACCTAGGTATACCTCAACCATATGAAGTTGAAACATTTGCATTTCATCAAGCTCTAATCTAGACACAACAACTCCAACTTCAAAATGTGGCCTTTGAAACAGACTGGAAGCTCATCCAGGATACTCTTAATGCAACAAAGCTAAGTCGAAATGAATTCCATACTATTCTAGCTAGATGTAAGACTTTTAAATTCATCCTAAAACTCTTGTGTGAGTTTAATTAAGAGACAAACCAATATTGTTGTCCATAATCTTGCTAAGACATCAATATTCTATGTTAACTCTCATGATTTTATCTGTATTTCTCATCGTGTATTCTCTGATATCCTTAATGAAATGACATGAATTTGTTTGTTCAAAAAAAACTTACTTGTCCCTAACTTAATTAAAATGAAAAGCTTTAGTAATAGAAATAGTAAATCTACTAAGTGATGTAATTTTGTATAATGAGAAACCAGAAAATCAATAATGGGAGGAGTGGAAATATTTGATTGTTAATATTTTTATTGTGGTCAGGGTGCAATGAAAGTGATGGATGGAAGATCCCTTATTAGCATTACGAATTTGGTTTTTAGTTTCATTTGTTGCGTCTTTTTTCTTCTTCTTGTAACATAATTTGTCGTGTTTAATTGAGGTGAGATTTAAACGGGGGACCACTTTTATTTATCCTGTTATTAACGTAGAAATTAATAATAATGATAGAATACGACACGACTACAGCTGTGATCGTGACGCAAGTCCAGCTGTTACCTTCATCCACGACCACCACCATTTTTATTTTTTTTCTCTTTTCTTGGGGACTACGTTCTGTTCCCATTCTCACTTCTCATCTCATCTCGTTAATTTCCCTCTCTTCCTTTATGCGTTCTACACGGATCGAGTCGGACTTTTCCTAATTCCATGATCAAACTCTTTCAGTTAACACCTTGTTTTTCTAACACCAGTTTAAAATTACTTTCTCGTTTTATGTTCAAATGTTCAACTACTAATTATTAGTTTTACCATTTGCATTGACAAAACATTCAATTCTCTTCAACTTAATATTGGAGTAAGATTTGTAGACAGTCTTTGAAGTGCATGCAGATAGCTATGGATGTAATGTAAGTGAGGTAAGAAGCAAAAATAGAAAAAAAAAATAGGATGAATGTTAAATTTTGAGTGTCTAAAATTTCAAGCTATTTTATATTTTTAAATAATCATAGTAAACATAATCACTTAATTAATGTTTGATATCATGAAGTCAAGAGAATAGGGATTGTTTTTTCAATCATTTAATAAGAAAGACTTTGGATAACATAGTTAATTATTTCATAACTTAAAAGTTATTATCTGAAAGGAGAATGCTAACCAATATATTTAGCACACTAGTTAACATAAGTCATTAAAAACAAAGTATTTTAAAAATTATCAATATATTTTTTTATTGTAATTTTTATTACATTTTATTTTACTTTTTATACAAATAAATATAAAACAAAATAAACTATTTTAATTTTTATCATAACCTTTATTTTAACATTTTTTTTAACTTTTTAATAAAACCTTTATTTATTAATTTCTTAACTGATAATTTTAAGATATTTATTAGCACGACCTCATAATATAAAATACAAAAAAAGACAACCTACTAAGGTTGCTCTAATGGTGAGGATTGGATTAAATACATAAAGACTTAGGTCTAATTCTTATTAATTACCATCATTTTATATAAAAAAATACAAAGAAATA
>PYAF01000142.1:6061115-6072560 GCA_007407185.1 Glycine tomentella | reverse complement strand
CTCTCTCTCTCTCTCTCTCTCTCTCTCTATATATATATATATATATATATATATATGAAATTTTAGTAATCTAATATGAGTTGAATATTTTGATATTATCTCAATGGTCATATACCAAATTTAGCTAAATCGGAAATTTGTAATTAGATAATCTTTGAGTCATATTTACTAATTTAAAATTGTAAATTAAATTAAATTAAATTTATTTCATAAAATATCAAATAATCTTATAATTTTGTAAAAAAATGTAAACTTTGATATATTTGATAAGAGTTTCTGAATTGTTAGATTATTACAGACATGTAACTAAACAAGTTTTTGGATAAAAATTAATCATCTATAAATTAGTCATCAACAAATTAAGTTTGTGAATATTCCACATCAACTTTAAGCATAGTGTTAAATTTTAAAATACACAAAACTTCACATCTTACCAAAAATTATGCATGTAAAAAGCATATCATAATTTAGAACGTGCAACTAAATTTGTTGTTATGATACCAATAGAACAAGGAAACGCTCCACACAGTAATTATCGTTGCCAACATTGCTTAAAGCAGATGACTCAAGCGTTTTTTCTTTTAAATCAACTTTTTTTTGGTACATCAACTTAAGACATCTTCAAATTAATTATTGAAATAATATAAATAAATATTTACAGTTGATTGAGCAGCACAAATGAATTATTATAAAATCTTGACACTTAAGTTTAATTCCTTCCGACAAATAAAAAAATGTCACAATATCATAAAACACATTAAGAAAATAAAAAGACGAGACATAATGAAAGGGTAGTTAAACTTTTGTCTTCTATCAAATCCAATAAAAAAATCTAGTTACGTTGTGATAAAGCCTAACAAGTTTTGTTATTGCATTAGATGAAACATGTGCCGCTTATTGTTGAGCAAAATTACTTCATATGAATGAGAGTAATTTATTTATATGAATAGAGACACCTGAAAAAATACATCTTCATTAATATTTATGTTCTACAAATTATCTTAACCATATAAGACATAATAGCATAGTCTTAGATGACAGTATGGGTTACACATTTATACAAGGCTCGAATACATGAAATTTTATATAAAAAAATTGTACCATTTTAAAATCACCAAGTGAATGAACTGACTTGATAAAATTGTTCTAATTTAATCAATAATTTTGAATTGAAATCCAGTAGCGTTAAATTCTCAGAATTTTTTTTCCTCAGTCCAAAATGATTCTACCAACTTGAATAAGGTTGTTTCTTTTGTTAGATATTGAAAAGAGAATTTTGCCTCTTAAAAACAATACTTATGATATATAAATTTAAATAATACATTTAAAATATATTCATAAACATACAAACAAAATATTAAAAGAATTATAAAAAACTCACAAACTTTTAATAGTCTTGAAGCACCTAATTATTTTGTCTGTTTCTTATCCCTCTTTTAGTCTTTTATACTCGCAAAAGGCACAGATTTTTTTCTTTCGTACTGATAGGTGATAAACTCAAAACCATCGTCGCCAATCAAATCAAGGTACCTTAATGTTCGAGATAAAAAAAAAGAGAGAAGAGAAAAGAAATGAATTGTCAGGTGACAGAGGCAGCTTTATCTTCTTTTTCTGACCTCGCTTCCATCCCCTTTCATAGTAATGATTCCGCAGCTTACTCTTTTCTCTGTCTCTCTTTCTCTTTCTCTTCTCTCTCTCAAAACAAAACTTGAATACATACATACATGCCCCTTGCTTTGCTTCTTCATCTCTCTCTCTCTCTCTCTCTCTTTCTCAATATTCACAAACACAACCAGCACAGCACAGTACACAAATCAATCAATCAATGAAATCGTGTTTAATGCCTTTGCTTCTCCCTCTTTCTGTGTGTATGTAAAATCTTTGTTTTTATCAGAGGTGGTGCAGAAAGTTGTGTCTCAGATCCCTATATACACCGAAAACGATACAACTGTGTGCTGCGTACAGTGTGCACTGTGCTTCTCTCTCTCTCTCTCTCTCTCTCACACACACACACACTCAATATCATCATTTTACATACTACTACATCTAGCTATTACCGAATAGAGTGGTCCTCAACCTCAACCTAAAGCCTCATCACTCTTTTTTTTTTTTTTTTTTTTCTTTTTCTTTTCCTCTTTACCCTATATTATTCAACCCAATCCTCCTTTCCCTTTGCCTTTGCCTTTGCCTTTGAGGAAAAGAAAGGAAGAAATGCAAGAAGCAGGCTTGGGAATGATGGGTGAGGTCTCCGGTGATCAGCACCGTCAGCTGAAGGCGGAGATAGCGACTCATCCGCTGTACGAGCAGCTTCTGGCAGCACACGTGGCATGCCTCCGTGTGGCGACTCCCATCGATCAGCTTCCACTCATTGATGCTCAGTTATCTCAGTCTCACCATCTTCTACGCTCTTATGTCTCACACAACACTCTTTCTCTCTCCCCTCATCACCGCCAAGAACTTGACAACTTCCTGGTAAATTTGTAGTCTTTCTTTGTTTGTTTGAGGCCATACAGTGATTAATTATATATATTTGTGCCAACAAAGACAATTTTCATGGATGGATGTTGTTGGTGTTACTACTTACTACTGCAGGCACAATATTTGATAGTTTTGTGTACATTTAAAGAACAGCTTCAGCAACATGTCAGAGTCCACGCCGTCGAGGCTGTCATGGCCTGCCGTGATATCGAAAATACCTTACAAGCTCTCACTGGTATTTATTATGCTGTCTATCTTATACTCTACCCTTTTTTACTTTAATTTACTCCATAGCTGGTTTATTTTCAATTTATTTTATTTTATTTTCTTCATTAGATTAGATGAACAAAAGCTGCTACTTGATTACTTTATATAAATGGTTCATTTGCTACTTGACTACTAATATAAATATCATTTATATATATTAATAATAAAACGAACAAGTTATAGGCAGGCATATGTAATGTGATGTTATTTTTTGTGGGCGTGTAAAATTAATTTCTCACTATAATAATCATGTCCCTTATAGGCTTATGTATATAACTCATAAGTATTGTTTTGTTTCTTGTGTTTGACGGGATGATTTAGCAGAAAGGAGAGAAGCTGCATAATGGTATACATAATTTCTTTTCTAAAACTTTTTCTTATCGATTAAATTAGACTAAGGTATGGAGTGGTAGGGTCTACTAATGTTATCTGGTGGAGTGTACACAAATGGCAATGGGAAGAGTTAGTTAGTTTGGTGAGGAACGGTAGACCCTCTCGTCCCACTATGGCTAACCGAATTATTTTGTTCCAGAAAGGATCTGCCATATATTTATCTCTACAAAAAATATTCTTACTACATGATACTACTATTAGCTACTTTAATTATTTTATTTGTATTTAGTTAAATCAAATGGAAGTGGGACACGGGGAAATCAGACAAATTACTAGATGACAATGATTATATATATATACACACAGTGATATGAGACACTTGAAACAGTTTTTATTTTGGGAGAGACACTTGGAACAGTTGACTGACCGTTCCTCGTTTATTTTCCCTGCAATGGATGTTCTGCATGAAAAAAAATCCCAAAATGCTAGGCACTTAGGCTTCTTGTCAATCCGCATCAGCATTCAGTTCTGATTTGATTTGTGGACAAGTACGATTTTACTACTAGGGATTTCTATTTTTTCTAATACAAAAACGACCATTTCAGACATACTGGATCCGTGAATTGCTGGCAAGAAAGAAATTAGAAGAGATAGAGGAAGGGGAAAGGGAAAACAGTTCGCACACAAATCTATATGATGGTATATATATAATACTAAAGAAAAATATAGGTAAATAAAAGGCATGTTAGGAAAAAAAATAGTAGCAAAGGAATGTAGAAACTTGACAGTGTTACACCGCAACAACAGACAACTTAATTTTCAAAAATGAAAATAAGGAATGAATAACAAACAATAAAGCAAATAAAAAGTAAAATAAAATTCATAAGATGAGTTTAGAATAGTGAGAATTGGAGTCTATAATACACTATTCTTAAAGAAAAAATGTCTCATTACCCGCAAGCTGTTGGAAATGTAAAAATATAGGTCTGAAAAAATTTAACGTTTTTTTTAAGATTAAAATTGATTATATTGCTTTCCTTTAATTCCTCTCCTTATACACAAGAGTTTTTTTAATCATTAATGTTTATAAAAAAGGTGTGTGCATGCGATAGGTGAGAAAAGAAGAAAGAGGGAGAATAATTAATAAAAAAACCAAGAAGAAAATGAGAGATGTGTTAAATGATGTGATAAAAAAAGAAAAGAAAAGAAGAGTTTAAAAAAGATATTAAAGACATGGGTGTTAAAAAATCAAAAACCTTTTTTAAGAGGCATAAGGAATTCAGAATTATTTAGAACTTCTTTCTTGTTAAATGGTAGTCCTATTATTGGACATGCTTCCATGGACGAGGGTGTTGTGTGATTGCTTGAGGCTGACTGGTTGGTGCATGCTGTGCTCTAACCCGGCTGACCGGTATATTTAATGCATCATACATAATAGCAGTACTCCATAAGAAACATTTAGAAGTTGTAACCCACCAAAATTGAAACTACATAATAGGCTTTATATGTTTCATCTCAATGGAGAATATTTACTGTTATAAATAATTTAACGAGTTTAATAGATATATATTTTTAGTTGTTAATTAAATAAATTTATTACGCATGATAGTTTTTAATTAAGTAATATTGTAAAAAGTTTTTAATTAGTGAGCGTGCTAACAAATCAACTGTCTTTAGGTACCAATTAAAGATTTAAAAATATTTTTTTATAGAAAAATATTCCCAACATATCTCACCATAGTATTTCATGATTCTTTTGTTAACTTTTTAACTAGTGTTCTTAGAACACCCATTAACAGAACTCTTTGTTGATCATTATCTTTAAGAAAATGATTTTTTTTAATTGTAACATTTATTGTTACTAATTCATCAAATATCATGATTTTAAATAACTTCTTTTGTTGATTTATTAATTATTAATTGTTCTCATGACAATGATAAGCAAAATTATAAAAAAATAGATTTAATGTCTTAAAAATATAAAAAAATATTTAACTAATATTGTTTTCTTCTTTTAGTAAGTAGGCAGATTGCATGCAGATATTATTAGACGATTTAGAATTCTTCTTATTTATCCTGTAGTTTTGGATATATCTAGTAAGGAAAATTGGCATATGTATGTCAAAATATGATATATGAGGTGCAAAATGTAAGTTATTTGTGACAATCATTCACTTAATTACAACGATCCAGAATTGGAACACATTACTACTGATAGCTTTCAACTTTCAAGCGAGCTAGTATCTAGTTATTTATCTTATATAATTTTTGGTATGTATTTGAAGCTTGATTGATCTACGTAAAATTTAATTCGATGCAAGATATAAATTGATCAATGATGAATTTCCTTCACCTATAAAAAGCTGGATTAAATACTCATGTTCGTCTTTTATGAAATTAATATATGCATGGGCAGCCGTATATATGATGAATTTCTTTCCACATGTTAATTTTTTTTTCTAAATAATCTAATTTCCATCGTAAAATTTATATTTTCTAGTTTAACTAGAGATGCTTCATGTCCATGCTAGATATCGTGAAACATTTATGGTTATTTCGGTATCCAACAATATGTGCACCTCATAATTATTGATAATATGACCGCACATATGGCCTATTTAAGTGGGATAACAAAGAGGATATTCAACTGTCCCTTTTGGACCTCTTCAAAATATAAAACTCACTTTACGAGAAAATTAATAGTAGTATTTCAGTTGGCCTGGTCGATGACATTGGTGAATTATTATTGAAAATAGATTACTAATCTATTATTGATGTTATCGGCAACTAACTTTTTTGCCTGCTTTTATGTATGATTATGATGTGTCAAACATTTTGGCATTGTTTTGAGACCCCGTCACGGTTCCACTAACAAAAGAGGGACCCTTCGATTTAGACTGCTCCCTGCGACTTGCACTTTCAAATGACAAAGTGGTCAGGCCGAAATTTATGGTATTTTCTGGTTTAATACATTAGTTTTGGAGCTGAAAGATAAAATTCTCTCGTAATTTCGTTCTAAAGAGTAATTGCAAAGTAAAATAAGATGAGGCTATGATGCTAGACATAACCAAGCCCCTTCCCTTAGTTATGCGCCAATTCCTGTAATTTGATTGCAATTCCCATGCATCTTCCAGTTACTATTACATGTGTGATGTGTGAAGTATATCTTCACAATGACAAACTTGAATTTCTGTAGTATACAATTTATTATCCACAGCCTAGTACATGGGAACTTTGGCATCAAATCACATTTTTTGTTTTTACCCTTTTAAATGTTCCCAAATTTAAGCTTTGCAATTTAATTATATTTCAGGAGTGAGTTTGGGAGAAGGAACTGGTGCAACAATGTCAGATGACGAAGATGATTTACAGATGGATTTTTCTTTAGATCAATCTAGCGCTGAAGGGCATGACATGATGGGATTTGGTCTTCCTACAGAATCTGAAAGGTCATTGATGGAAAGAGTTCGCCAGGAACTAAAGATTGAGCTGAAACAGGTCATTCTTATAGTTAATAATATATTAATGTGACATGTTGTTTACTATATTCCTTAAGTATGAATCACCAACCAGTTTTAATAATCTCTGCAGGGTTTCAAGTCAAGAATTGAAGATGTCAGGGAAGAAATATTAAGGAAACGTAGAGCTGGGAAATTGCCAGGTGACACAACTTCTGTGTTGAAGAACTGGTGGCAGCAACATGCAAAGTGGCCTTACCCAACTGTGAGTGACCACCTTATATTCCTGCATCTTACTCTCTATCAATATTTTCATAATTTATTTTATGTTTCTTTGAAACCAATTCTAATTGCTGCAATGCACGTTTACACAAAGATGTTTCTTTGCTAATCAATCGGTCATGCCCCAACATTGCTACTAAGATTCAACAAATTGTGACAAATATACGTATAATGTATTATTGGCAATTGGCATATTTCTACCCAGTGAAAGAGTTTGAGTTTAGCACGTGAAGTTTTGATCATATATATGATGATATAATAAGTTAGATAACCTCTGAGGCTCTGACTGATTGAATTTGCATTGTCCCTTTGTTATATGGTTTGTTTCAGGAAGATGACAAGGCAAAACTTGTGGAGGAGACAGGATTGCAGCTGAAGCAAATTAATAATTGGTTCATCAACCAAAGGAAACGTAACTGGCACAGCAACTCTCAATCGGTTACTTCTTTGAAGTCCAAACGCAAGAGGTAGACATTATATTATTTTGTCCCTAACTATGTGGAACAGCTAGCAAGCAACACAACTATATATAAGGACATGCTTATTGCTGATAAAGTGTAGTCCCACTAAGGATTCAGAAGATAGTAGATGGGTTACTGTAATATTGTAAGATAGCTGAAACAAATTCGAGGCTGGCTGTAAATTTGTGGAACTTAACGTATGCAAACTTTTCTTTTAGGGGTGGTTAAGTTGCCTCTCTCTTTTTAACTGTGTAAATTGTTTTGCTACTTTTCTGACCGGCGGGAGAATTATTATTACTATTACTTCTACTACTACACAGATAATTGAAAGATTCGCTGTTCTATTATGCTCTTTGGTCCAATATTTGAACTTTTATATCACACGAATTCCTTTTTATGAAAAAGAGAAATAAGATTGCTTTCTTCACATTAGTATCGCGCGCCGTTCGCCTTGATGATGAAAGCTCATTCAATTTATTTGATCTTACAATTATTGATATTCTGGTATTATGATTAGAATATGCATCTATGGTAGAAATGAGTCAAGAAGACAAATTTAAAGAGAACTTTAAGCCTTAACTTGATTTTTGGCTTACATGTTCATGAACAATTAAGTTATAATTAAGAGTTGGAATATTTGAATTACATAAAATAAAAGCTAAGCGCGAGTTAAAGAATTAGCTTTTTATTGGATTATTTATTTAAATTTCATAACTATTTAAGTTGAGCTAATGGGGAGGTTAACATAGTAACTATTAAAATTAAAATTACTGTTTTTTTTCATGGATCAGAGACTGTTAAAAAGAAACAAAAGAAAAATCACATAGATCACATTACGGTAATTTATTTTATGATGTGATTCTTTTGGGTTAAAATAATACTCTTTTAAAAAATTTCTTCTATAAAAATATTTCTTCAAATTATGTTTGGTTTAGATTTTTCCATAAGATTTTTTTAAGTAAGTCGAATCTAATACTCATTAAATGAAAATTAAGTGTCACATTCACGAACCTTCGTTAGCCATTAAGGATGAGAATTGAGATCATTCTTTTTGAAAATTGTTTTTGGAGGCCCGCAAGGCAACTAAACCCAACGCTTGATTTATCTTTAGCACAAGATCCACCAAGTGTGAGATGATTTAAAAAATCAAGTATGAGATTATTATTTTTTTATCTATAAATGTTAATTGTTAGTATTTTATTAAAAATTAAGTATGAGATGATTTCAAAAACCAAGTATGAGATTAAATTAATGTAGGAGGGTTTCAGGCTTTTTTTTTTATCACATGGATTTCAGGCTTTTAATACGTATCATCAAATGCTATTTACATAAATTTTATTGGGTAATGATAAATAGACATTTCATTATTACAAATACTCATTAACATCTTTTATTATTTATCTATATCTCTATTTTTGTCATATTATATTTTCTCTTATATATATTATTTCTCTCTTTTATTTATTTTTCTCTAAATATTGACGAACATATAAATGTCCACAAAACATTACTCAATTTTATTTACTATAGTGAGGATATATCATATAATGGTATATATACTTTTTCTTTTGTTTCTTGATATACATTTTTTTTCTCGCATGTTATTGTTCAGTTAACATCTACCACTTTTTTCGGCCTGTTGGGCCTTATTGAAAATTCTTGCCGTTCTATGATGCCTAACCAGGATCTAGTTTTGTTGGGAGGTAATATTCTCACTGCCAGATTTGTGTTTTACACTATGCAATGCATGTGTTCTTTAATTTCTTTTCTTTCAAAAATACCTTTGCAGGAAATATAATTCTGTTGGTAAAATCCACAATATAATCATATTTTTGTTGTGTAAGAGGAAGTACAAAAAAAAAAAAAATATATATATATATATAAAGAAAACGTGATTTTGTTGTATACTTTATCAACAAAATCATATTTTTGTTGTGTAATTCTTTTGTAACCCTTTTACACAAAGGGGACATGTTTTCATTGTATAAAAGAGATGAAAAAAAGAAAACATGATTTTATTAACAAAATATCCAATAGAATCTCGTTTCTTCTATATATTTGTTTTAGTCCCTCTTACACAACATAAAAACTTGATTGTGAGAATAGAGTCATCTTTTCGTGAAAAGAATATTTTTGAAAAAAAAATTAAACACACCTGGGTAATTTAAAAGACGGATAAGGTCATTGAGTGAGTTGAACTGGAGACAGTATGCAGCTGAAGAGGTGACTGAAATGAGAAGTCATCTATTAAAATATCCGCTTGAAGTTGATTCAAAGGGTAAAGTGAAGCCTCTTTTTGGCTGTGAGACATTCCCAGACGTTGGTAGGAACATAAGTGGCACTTTCACAGTACTCAAAGAAAATCTCACCATCTGATCATTTATGTGAGTTCTCAAACTCGGTGAATACTACAGCAGATTTTAGTAGCTTATCTACAATATTTAGATTCTTTTGGGAATAAGAAAAGAAAAGAAGTATAAAGGTTTGAATTGTAACCTGCTTTGAAGTACTAGTTTACTCTCAATGTCTTATTTAGGATTTAAGGTAGTCTTAACTCTTACATACCAGCTTTATTATTTTTTTTTGTCGAATAAATCCATTTTTCCTTTTTATATTAATGTAAGGTTGTAGTTATGTTGATAAATATCACGGTGATGGTTTTTTTTTTTTTTCCAAGTGATAAACAAAATGATAGTAATTACTATTTCTGAAATGAAAATAAATAAATAAATTGCGGGATCATGTATGAGGTCGTTGCAAGTAATGATAAAATGATAAGAACCTAGTATAATTTTGAGTTAATTTGCAATTCCCAAAGGAAAAGATTTGGATTTAATTTGTTGAAGGAAACAATAACTAAAATTAAGGAAATTAGTAAAGATTTATTTTGAGGAATTTTATTTTAAATCAAAAGCACAGAACACAAAATATATTTAACACAATTAATGAAAGTTGTAGGGTTAAGTTTCATATTCTAGTTTCAGCGCAGCCATCTCTCTATCATGTTGTCGTGTTTATCTTAAAAACTCCATTACGACCATTATTCTGCGAGATGTTTGTGTGAGCCATTCACCTTAATTGTAATCCCACCCACTAATCATACCATATAGGATCTTTCATTTTCAACAAATAAATTGTACGTCCAATTGCTATTTTAAAACATAAAAAAAAAAAAGTTTTTCCAGTTACTATTTGAAGGTTTACAACAGTCACATAATAACAATTTAAGGCGATTTTAGAAATCATCGAAATTTATATAATGAAAGACTTAATTAAAACAATAATAATTTAAAAACTAAGAAATAGTAACTCAGAGTCAGAGGTAATTTAACTTTTTTTAGCAGTAAGCTCGTTACTTTTTTTTTTTTTTTTGGATTTGTCTAATTGATTTAAAATAAAAAAGAAATTAATTCATTCCATTTTCAATAACCAATAAAAAACAAATATTTGTCCTATTCTAAATTCTACAGTTAATGTAATAATTATCACATTTAATGTATATATCGTTAATTTTTTATTTTTTTTATAAAATCCCTAATTTCTCTCACAATATCTCTCTGTCATGTTGTCGATATGATTTTTGTATTTTTCTGTATTTTTATGTATGGGCCAAAATGATACCCAAATCATTCTATCTTCAGGACTTTGCAACACAACACACAAAAATGACTATTATAATGCTGACTTTCAGGTAAATAATCTTTTTTTAAAATCTTCATTATTGTTCCAATTTAGAATATTGTGTGAATATATTGGGGGACAGTGAGGAATCATTCTTTTTTATTTGAGTAAGCACACTCCATTTCAAATTTTCATTATTGTTCCAAAAAATTGTTTTAAACTGATGCATAAATTAATTTTAAGTTACGCAGAAGTTCTTTTCAAATTTGTTTCTTATTTTTCTCTATAAATATATTTTTAAAGGCAAACATATATTTTTATTAGCATTGTTGCATTTCCAAAATAACCAACTCAATAAATACAAACACATTTGAATATGTGATCAGATGCGACCCCTTCCAACGGACATCACAACCCAAAGCCTTCAGAAATACAATATTAAAACATAAGCTCCCAGTGTAAGATAAATAAATTTATTAAAAATAAATTCATAGGAGTTTAGAACACTGACATAATATTTATTTATTGAAAACATGATAAAAAAA
>PYAF01000142.1:6013386-6046604 GCA_007407185.1 Glycine tomentella | reverse complement strand
TTCTTTAAATGCTTTTTATTAGCTAATCAAATCTGTTTTTGAAACTTCCTCTTTATTAGCATTTGTTAAATGCATTAAAATGTTTTTAAATGCTGTTTAAGGGAGTAATTGAGCTGTTACAGACTGGTGAAAAACAGTTTCAGCTTTTTCTCTATTTTAAATTGGGATACACACGGCTGAGGGGAGGAGAGCAGAAAAAATACTCTGCTGCTGTTCTGGTTTTCTGCTATTCTTTTGCTGTTTTGATTTTCTGCACTTCATTTTCTGTTTTGCTTATCATTTTTTCTGTTTTGATAAGTTAAAAGAGTTGGGCAATAGTTCTGTGATATCCATAGCCTAAGGCCACAAGTGCACGTGTTCATAGGCTCGTTGTGTTAACCTTGGAGAGCAATCGGCATTTTGGATTGCACCGAGGTCTAGCCGAATTTTGCTTTTAGGGCAGTGGTTTTCCACGGCACAACAAAGTTTTCAATTGGTTCCATTTTCTTCTTGTTTTGTTCTGTGCTATTTGATGTTCTCTAGTTTTCTAACAGTTAAAAATCAAAACAAGCTAAGTTAAGTTTTTATTAATCATATACATACTGTATACATAAGATTTTATATATTACATGTTTTTTTCATCATTATTTTGCTAGTGTAAAATATTCACCATCTTTTATCATGACTAATCTTCTTCGAGAATTTTATTTATCATCTTTAATGAAACCTTTCATTCTAATCCTTTATTTTGATATACTTAAACTTAAGAACTTGCTTAAAAATTTTAGTGTAATTTTACTTGGATCAATAATTTATTGGTAAAGCATTTTACACAAAATATTTACAAACACATATAAATTTAAATACAAATTTAAAAAATATTTAAAATTATTATTTTATTAATAGTAAAAATATAACATATGCAATTCATCAAGACAAATGCATACAAGTGACACATAATGAAAGAACAAGTTTTTTTATAAATAAAAAAACAAGTAATATAATAAAAAGAAAGCAAATATTATATATTTTTATATTTTGCAGCAAATATTATATATTTTTAGGAAACCATTGAAGTGTACAGTTCATTTTTAGGATGAATGAGCAAATGGAAGAGAGATGTAAAGAAATGAAGAAAAACATGAAAAAATAGATGAAAATGAGATTAAAAGAAGAAGAAAATAGATGGTTAATATAATACTATGAGATAATTATATTTCTGTACAAAAAGTATAATTTATATTAAATTTTCACCACAATTAGTATTTCAATTTTGCTTAATCTATAATTTTTTAATCACCGTCGTGCTCACTTGTCCGAAAAAGACAGAAGAAAAAAAGAAGGGAAAATTGTCCAGTCCCATCGGTCATGTGTGTATATATAAAAGAGAGAAGATGGCGAGATTGTATTGTATTACAGAGAGAGAGAGAGAGGATGGGTGCAGAAGCAAATGGCGGCGAGGAGCAATTGAAATTCCTGATCTACGGTCGAACCGGTTGGATTGGTGGTCTATTGGGTAAGCTCTGCGACGAGCGCGGGATCCAATATGAGTACGGAACCGGCAGATTGGAGAACCGGTTGTCGTTGGAGGCGGACATAACGGCGGTGAAGCCCAGCCATGTGTTCAACGCCGCGGGTGTCACGGGTAGACCCAATGTGGACTGGTGCGAATCTCACAAAGTTGAAACCATCCGAACCAACGTCGTCGGCACTCTCACCCTCGCCGACGTCTGCCGCCAAAAAGGCCTCATCCTCATCAACTACGCCACCGGCTGCATCTTCGAGTACGATTCATCCCACACTCTCGGATCCGGCATCGCCTTCAAGGAACACGACACTCCCAATTTCACTGGATCCTTCTACTCCAAGACCAAGGCCATGGTAATCTTTTTTTTTTTTTTTTCCTTACTACAAGAGATCTGTTTCATTCGAATAAGACTATGGGAAGAATTTAAACACGTGACTTCATCCTTATATCTGTTTTAAGTGAATGTGATGTGACAGGTGGAGGATCTGATTGGAAACTACGAGAATGTGTGCACGTTGCGTGTGAGGATGCCGATTTCGTCGGATTTGTCGAACCCGCGGAATTTCATCAGAAAGATCAGTCGATACGACAAGGTTGTCGACATTCCGAACTCCATGACCATACTGGACGAGCTCCTCCCAATCTCGCTGGAGATGGCCAAGAGGAATCTGACTGGGATCTGGAATTTCACCAACCCAGGAGTGGTTAGCCACAACGAGATTTTGGAGATGTACAAGGAGTACGTGGATCCAAACTTTACATGGAGGAACTTCACTCTGGAGGAGCAGGCTAAGGTGATTGTTGCCCCTAGAAGCAACAACGAGCTTGACGCCTCTAAGTTGAAGAAGGAGTTTCCTCAACTTTTGTCCATCAAGGACTCCCTCGTTAAGTATGTATTCCAGCCCAATCAGAATAAGGCATAACATAACTTGAAGGATATGTTGTTATGTTACTTTTTACCGTTTTTAGTTACATCTGCTGACGAATTTATCAGAATTCAGATGCTGTGCTTTTGCTTCCACAGATGTACTTTTTCGTTCCTTCGTGTGTATTGCTGCATTTAATTTTAATGTTATATCTTTATTATTGACTACATGAGTGAGAGCCAGCCATGGACTCATTTTTGCAATAAAGATTAATCAAGAATGATTCTTGGTTTGTTCATACTACCAATGATTGAAAAGTGAAAACGAAGTCTTACGTGTAGTCACTAGGACCTTGTTATGATAATCAACGGGAGTAAGAGATAGCCATGCTGTTCTAGTTATAAATGTTTGGGCAAGTAAGATGCATCCAGGACGGACAGTTTTTTTTTTTTTTTTTTTTTAATGAGAGAACGCTTCAGGCTAATGAGGATATGACATTTCATTTATGATCTCAAAATATCCCACGTTACGCTGGCCCACCAAAAAACAATACAACATGGAATTGAAAATGTACAATTCTTCCATGCTTCGGAATTCTTGAAAACCAATAGATGATGAGTAAATGATTAATTAACAAGAAATTAATTATTTTTTAGTAAATAACTCATGTTTTCTTTCAAAAAAATTTATCAACCAGTGTTTAAGAGGTGTGAAATTTCAAATATAAGAATAATAATGCCATATATTTTTAATCCTTTTTCTTTAAAGACTAACTTCACTTATAGTTTATTCTATAAAAAAACTCCACTTATAGTTTCATAGTCATTACTTGTATTTACTTTTATAATTATTTGAATAAGAAAAATGAAGTGTTACAAAATTTGTAATTACTTTTATAATTTATTTGTATTCACTTATACATATGACTTTTATTGACTTAAGAAAAATATATGATGATGTGCAAAAACAAGTGTTATAAATAAAAGGTTCCGGAAAACAGAGAATATTAAACATGCATGTTAGGGTAACTACTAGTGTAAGAGCTTCTATGGGTAAGACTATGGATTTTTTTGCTAAGAATCTTCATGTGTTTAATTTTTTTTACTGCAATCTTCATGTGTTTATTAGGAATATATAAAAGATTATTTCTAAATACATACTTTTAAATATAATATAATTTTAATTGAGAAATAAAAAAATTAACTATATACTTGGAACTTTAGATATAAGAGTAAATTTATCAACAACAAAAATCGATTCAACCAAGAGTTCACATGGTTTTAAGTCTTGTACCTGTAAAAAAAAGGATAAAAGAAAGTCCAAGAATCACCCTAAAGAAAACTATTAAAAGAGATTTTATGATAAATAATACTAAAAATTTGATTTTTAATTGAGTCCCACCACACATCATGTGATTCATACATATAATAACCGGCCTGAATAAAAGCTATTGCAACTTCTTTTTTTATTCAAAGACTAATTTCCATTCACTAAAATGAAGAAAAAAAAATGCACAGAAAAAGATAAAATTTGGACTTGAGTAACTAGCTACATCTTAAAAGAGTACAATAAAATATTTGAACCGAGAACACTTGTCACCCCAGAAACAATTTACCTACATAACTATCACAAATAACGAAACCCTTCTTCATTGTAGGCGAAGTTGACTGCTGATTGTACATGCTCAACATCAGTGGCCATTCGCAATGCCATTGGCAACGCCATTAGCAATCACACCGTTCTCAGCGGGAGTCAAACTGCTCTCTTTAGGTTTCTTTGAATAAAATCTCCGATACATGGAGTCAACTTCAGTGAGGTAGAATGTGCCTGGAGATAAAAGGCTAGTGTCCTTGCTTGTCACAAATTCCTTTTCACCATACCTATGCTCCATTAGCTTCAGGTTTTCAACAAATTCCTCTGGAGGAAACTGCATTAAAAAACAAACTCATCAAAAGACTATTCAAAACAGGATTCTGTTTCCATCATCTTAACAAACATTGCAACAATAATCAAAACAAAGGACTGATCGACTTCGACCATTTATTCTCCCGTAGTCCCGTTGACTTTTAAGGTAGTATTGATCTTCAAGTTCTGAGATACTTCATAGCATCGGCGGATTTATATGGGATCGAGGGTGGACAGATACATCCTCTCATTTCAATAAAATCACTAGTATTTGTTCTAAAATATTATATTTTGCACTATCTAATTTTATGTATTTGAACCTCCTTACCAGTTCACATGTAAGAGTAAGTAAATATATTCTCTTATTTTAATAAAATGCAAATATTTATCTTAAAACTTTATATTTTTGTACCTCTTATCTTCGTGTTTGAATCCAACTATCTCATATGATAATGATAATTACCAATTTTTATTTTTTAAATAAATTGTCCTCATTGATCTAGGGTCCTAGATTCGCCACTGCTTCATAGAATGATAAATCTATCTTTGAAGTTTCTAAAATTTCAGGAAGGACACAACTAAAAGGAAATAGAAAAAGGAAATTTATTTAGCACCTATATATGCATGCTTGATTCAACTAAATTTAAGGAAATAATTCCCCCCTAAGAGCTTTAAAAAAAAATCCCCCAAACATGCAATAGTACCTGACACCAACTATATCAACCATACACTAGAAGTAGAAATCAGGAATTCTTTTATTTAATCTGTCTCTCAACTTGGCCTCTATCAAGGTGATTCAGATTCGAGTACAAGAAGTAAGTACTAGAATATACAGTGTGTTTGCACTAAAACCCAGGAAATTGGAGAGTCTTTGCCCTCCTACCCAATCTTTGGACAATTCCAAAACTGATACTACTCCCCTCTTCTCTGTTATTTGTTCCCCTCCTATTTACTGATTTTTCTCTCAACTGTCTAACCGTCATTTCTATTAGGACAGCTGTCAAAAGTAACAGCTGTTCCTTGGTCTAATCCGCTGCGGCCCTTCCCACTCATTCTAACATAGACCTTCTTGATAGGAGGCCAAACAATATTTCTGTCTGCTAAGAAATTTGTCAGTTGTCAGTTATCAGTCAAATGTTTGTTAAAATACAAACGCATTCCTATGTTTTTGGCATGGCTACGTTCAATTTAATATTAAACCAGAATAGCACATGTGGAACATTTCCATATTTGATTAGGTTTTTATAGATCATTACCTCATGTCTTGACTTCAATTTTCCATCGACATCCATCACTCTAGCAATGTTTGACAAGCTAAACGGATGTTGACTGTCTCGTAATTGCAAAGAAAACATCGTGGCAGTTAAGCCACTTCCGTATGAGAATAATATCACCCTCTTACCAGCCTGAAAATTGAAAAATGTAAATATTCACTAGAAGGCACGAAACATTCTTGCGATGAAGTTTAGTCATAGACAGTGGTCAGAACATTCACCAATGTGCTATGTTTGTTGTGAATAAGGGAGGCAAATGCTGCATAAAGAGACGCCGTGTACATGTTTCCAACTTGCTTTGGAATCAGAGTAGTTGGTTGTACCTTCTGATCATATAGAGGCTTTGCTACTTGCTGGGATGCCTACAAATTAATAATATAGCACACATCAGCAAAAAGTTTCATTACTGTTCATTTGCAATAGAAACAGGAGATTATTGACTTATGGGGATAGGGTCTCAGACCTTTTCAAGATCCCGACTTTGGTAGCTCTCATCACCAGATAAAGTTGCAAAAGGTCCCAGTTTTTCTTTGGCAACCTCATCTACAGAGCTGCAATCATAATCAATTTTAAGACACTCTCACATTAACTGATTAAAAACGAAACTTTTCCAGAGGATGGAGAAATGAAGAGGACCTGGAATTCATTAAGAAGTCATTGAAAACCAACCGAGCAAAACTCTTCTGTACAAGCTGCAGAAGCAAATGGAATTAGAAGAAATATACAATTAGACATACTGAAGAAAAACAGATATATACATATCAAGAAGATACATCAATGAGATACAGAAATATATAGAATATGTTACAGGGAGCATTATTATGCATCGTATGGAGTTGGGAGATTAAATACTAGATCCTTAAGAAATCTAACCTACCTTGTTATAAGGAGAGTGAAATACAAAGTATTCAGCATCAGAAAGAGAAAATTGTTTTCCCTCAAATTTCTCATACCTGCAAAAGTAAATATGGTTAGGGAATTCATCGGTTAGTTATTATTGATGTTTTGAACACAATACAAGTGTTTATACAAATTACAAATATTATTAGATTTATTTATTTTCAACTAATAAGCAGAATGCTTATCAGCAGGGCACTGCAAGCCTTAATATAAATATTATCAGATTTATTTATTTTTGACTAGTAAGTGGAATGCTTATCAGCAGGACAAGCTCAGTATCTTGTCTAGCTCGAATTCCTTCATTCATAGTCAGTTCTTTTCAATTTTAAACCCTGATGGGTCCCATTTAGAATATAAGTAATGCTAATAACACACTCTAACAAACTATTACAAGATAAAATTTATTGGAACTCACATTTCCTATTTCATGAGTCTCACTCGTGATTTGGTGAGTTCAAATAAATTTCAATGTGCACAAGTCACATTATCACACCATTTAAGATTTAGAAAATGTGATTTAGTGTAACAAAAAAAATGCCAATAGGGACCAAGACAGGTCGGACTCAGCATCAAGCCAGTAAAATGTGGAGTATACCTATATTTAAATTGGGTTATTTGGGCTGACTCTTTCAATCAGTTGATTTTCAATCAATTTGAATGGGTCTGATTTTGTATTCATATTTTATATTTATAAAACATATGTTCATAAGAACTAAATTTAACATTAGAGACTTACTTGTGACAGAAATTCTTATAGCAAGAATCAACAGCCATGAGGTAACAAGTTTGTGAAAGCTTTCCATCAACAACCTACAGCACAAAAAATATGTGGAATTATTACAGTTGGCATCCTGAAACTCTATCAGCAGGTTATGGGTAAAAAGTAAATGGACATGAACGATCAAATGCTATTCTTCATGGCGTATCAAGACAAAATTGATCATTACGAGGAAAATAATTGCAAGTTGTTTTTCCAAGTTTATGATCGCAAAAGTAAGATGTTATAACAGCAATGAAAAGGGATTCAAAAGCTTACTGGATATTCACTGGTAAGATTAGGCTTGTAAAAATCATAAACATGAGACATATGACTTCCTCTCAATTTGCTTTCAAAAGAAATGGGAGCATCAGGACCAATTAGCATGGCAATGGCAGCAGCTCCTCCAGTAGGTCGAGCAGGCCCTTCAGCATAAACCTGAGAAAGGAAACATTTTACACAAGCTTGAAATCAATCCACCATCATTACGACATAATCTAGGACTTTGAATTAGGAAGTTGTATTGTCCTTATTACATATAAGAGAGTGCAAAGCATGTTTAGTATTGCTGAATATAGTCCAAATGCAATGTGAATGTTTAGGAAATTATCTTACTGCACTGTCAGTGCAGACAACAAGTCCATAGCGTCCATCCCATGAATTGCTCTCCACCCAATTGACACAATTAAACAGAGCAGCAGTTCCTCCATAGCATGCATTAGTCGAATCAACACCCTCAATGTCAGTATTTCCATATTTCTGTTTGTTTCAAACAAATAAACTAATCTTGTATTAGAAAGCAAAGGAAATAAATGATGTGATTGAGAAAATTATATGATAAAACCAACCCAATCCGATTATTAGCATTATAAATATCCTATAAGACAGTAAAACATTACTTAATAACTTTATATGAAGATGGTAGCTGGTTAGTATTAGGATGAAAAGAGCACAGCTGTCAGCTAGGTATAAGCCACTTTAGCTGTGTGCTCTGTTTGACACAGCCAAATTACTCTAGAAGTTTCAGTCCAAGATAAAATACGTGGAACTAAGGTTGAATCATCAAGTAAATAGGCATTTCAACTACTATCAGGAGATGAAGAAGTCAGTCTACTTTGACAAGGAGAATCATATATCCAAAATCCACGTGGTTAGACACTGAAAGTATACCTCGAAGATCTGCATCAGGAATGTCTTGATGGATTTGCTTTTGTCTATCACAGTTTCGCTTCCAACTTCCAGACGACCAACTTGTTTAGGATCAATCTCATACTTCTCAAGAAGAGAAGTAACCACTGTCAAACTGAAGATGCAATATTAGTCTTCAAGAAATGAATTTAGAAATAGTATTAATTATAGGGTTGAAGATAAATCTTCAGCACTGGAGTCCTATACACCTATTCAACATTAAACATGCCAAAACCAGCCATTGAGTGTAAAATATATTAAAGTGGCTTCAAAGTTCAACATGTCTAGTGTCACACAAGACAGATAAAACAATAAAATTACATTAAGAGTAAAAGATCATAGAAGGTTAAAAGATTCATTTTAATCTAAAAGAGAGACAATACTAGTTGTACATAATGCAAAAATCTAATGACCTTGTGGTTTTAAATGGTTCACGACAACACAAAATAGGTCAAATTATTCCATGTATCCTGGAAAAAACTGACAGAGCTAAATCTTCATCATGGGTGGCATTAACCAGATCAGCAATTTACATGTCCCCCAATGAGGGACCACCAAACCATTAGATAAAGCTTGTAAGTTGTAAATCTTACTTTAGCATTTACAAAATATGATGTATTATGATATCCTAGTCAATAAAGGACAAGGATAACTCGGAAGCTGGGACACTAACTACAAGCAACAACATGACAAGTCCAAACCCAATGGCAAATCATAAGACTTACGGACCCAAAAACAGAGACTATCAAAATCAGAGTAGAAACCTCATTGAGATGACATCTTCTACTTCGGTACAGAATGACATGCAATCTTGTCCAAGACCAATGGTATACTTCCCTTTACTGGCACCATCATGAGTCTCCAATGCTTCCTGCACGTGGTTATGTGAAGAAAATGAAAACCTTACTTAAAAGTCAAAAAGGTGGAAGCAACTTCAATTTTATATCAGTGAGATAATAAAAACAATGGAAAAAAGGTCCGAGCACATTGCTTCGGAAGCATCGAGAGTATTGTATAGCTTAAAAGAAAAGAAGCATGGGAAAATCCAGAAGAAATCAATAATTTGGTAGAGCTTTTGATTTCACATGACAACTTATCTAACAAAAAGTGAAAAAAGAAAAAACAAATCGGAGACCTCACGGTCACAGCATCAGTCTCCACCAAAAAAAGATTGGAAAATCGATTAGATGCACCTAAGAAAATCGTTATTGATTTGATCCAGTTCCAAGTCATGATTAGCTTAAACATGTTGAATGAGGTAACAGCAAGCGAACTCAGCTTCCGCGGTTGTTTTTGAAAACATAAAAAGAAAGAAGAAAAGAGAGAAAATGAAAGTTGATGGAGGTGACCTGCTGAACGCAAGCGGGAGGGAAGTAGATGTCAATGGCGAGGATTCCCACATTCTTTGCCATTTTCTGTTTGATGGAGTGAAGAGTGTGCAGGTTGGCAGAGAAAGAGAAAGAGGTTGAGTCACATGGGAAGTGTTGGGAACTTAGCAGATATATATAAAGGTAACAGCCACCAACCCCAAAGGTTGTAGCGTGGTGACTGGTGAGGTGTAGTGGTGTACGAGTACAAGCAACTGCTTCTCTCTTTCATGCATTGCAGCTTCCTTATACTCACTCTCTCTTTCAGTTTTCTTTCTTATTTTTCTCTTCCTTTCTGAATGCAAAATCAGAGAAATCAAACACAAAAATAGAGTAGTTCTTCACGAAAAAGGCTTTTGTATTTTTATGATTTTTAAATATCATAGTCACAGTAAAAAATCATTTTATCTATAAAAATTATTATTATATTAATTATACATGTGGAAACACATCTATGCCAATAAATATTGTTATTATGTTAAAATTACTTAATAATTTTTTCACATATTGGGATAAAAGAATGAATATCAAAGAATCTCCTACTATTTGCACTGTTGAAGGGCCCCATAGACAACTTTTAAAGTTTAAGACATGTGCGGTTGCAATGCGGGCCGTGGCTCTCATGGTCCATATGCTTCCAGCTTCCCAATATATAATTATTGATGACTATTGCAACTGTGAACTGTAGAACCGTTAATCGCTTGCCAAACTCTTTTTTGTTTTCCAAACAGAAGAAAAAGATGGATTAAGTAAAACGCAAAAAAGTGCATGTACTCCATAAAATCAACATCTCTTTGGCATTTTGCATTTCATATTGGTATAACTATGTGTTGGCACTCCATTAAAGTCGTGGATGAGTGATTACGCAACGCAAGGGAGCGGAATGAAGATTCGAGGCTTCTTGTCTTCAAATCAATTTGATGGGCACAAAATTAAGCAAAATGCACTTGGCATGGCACCGAGGGTAGCTAGTAGCTAATTCATCATTTTTCAATTACATTGCTATTTATTTGGCCGTTCACATGCAGTTGCAAACTACAAGCTACAATTTGACGTGATATGAGCTAGCTTAATTAGGGTGACGCACTTGATCTTAAGCGTAAGTAACGGAGGATTAATTCTATCCGTGTGTGACTTTACTTTGAGTTATCTTCACAAAGTTCTTGCCTTCACATGCACCTATGTCGTTCTTCAGATAATTTCGTAGGCAACTTAAATATTTGCTAAGAAAATATATAAAATGGAAATTAGTTACTAAATTCAGACAAGTTGGTCATCCTGATTCCTAAACGAATAAAGCGACGACAAACGTACGCTTCACATGTACATTTATTTTATTACTGTCTATTTCAACCTATTCCACTTTATAATTTTATTTTGAGTATGTAGTGATATGTTAGGAGATTTAGTTCGTTCGTTACACGTCTAAGGATTGCTTTCCTTAGCAAACTACCTCTTGTTCGGACCCAATCCCAACTTCTAGTTATCCCCAACATTGTGACTTGTGAGTACTAGTTAGTGTTACACCCATGCTTGTTAAGCAGACCATTCTGGTTAATTAATTTTGTTTTTGAAAACCTATTTGAGAGGTTTCAAAATGAAGTTTTTCACATTTCAATGAAAAAACGTAGTAGAGAAGAGTCGAATTCCGTTATTTTGGATGGAACAGAAAATTAAACACATCCTAAAAGTTTTATCAAATCAAACGATTTCTAAGTATATCCCGTCTAACATGAGTTAAGTGGGCTGAGTTAAACAGAATATTCAAAAATTGAGCTTAAACAGGTTATTATTTTTTTTTTTTTAAATACTCTAAGAATTATATGCAAATCTATAATATTTTAATCGTATTGAATTGAAGCATTTTTAACTCCAAATAAACAAAATAAATTTACAGTATAAATGTTAGAACTAGATATCCTTAAAATGCTTATTAAATGAAAAGATAAATTTAGTAAATTTTTAATGTATTAGTTTTTTCATTAAATATAATTTTATTCTTCATACATAATAATACTTAGTAACATTTTACTCTATCCATCCTCTTTAAAAAATATTTATCTCTTTTTATTAGATAATTTTTAATATCTAGATGTATTAATCATTTTTATTCTTACATACTCAGATTAAATTATTTTTTCTTTAAACATTAATAAAAACCTAGTAAGTGGATAAAAAAAAATTGGAATGATAATATAAAAAATTGATAAATTTAGTGTTATAGTTATTTTTATCAAAGGACATAAATTAGTTGGAAAAATTTTATAATTAGGAAGGCACTATTTAATAACTCAAACTATTTTCATGAAAATGTCCGATCCTAAAGAGATCTAATCTGATATATTAATTTCTCGACGGCCGTATAGCAACCTCGCGCTTCACGTTGCCAATAACAAAACCACATAAATGAGGTCATTCAATAACTCATAATAAATTATTCTTCAATCCACCTCACCTTCCACGCCCTGCACGAGGGGACACGGTTTGGTTTATTTTTTCTGCCCTCGAATGAATATTCAGGACCATGTTTTATGTTTTTTTTTAAAGTTAAATGTTATTTTATATTTTATTTTACTACATTAAAATTTATAAATTTTATTTTAATTACTTAGGCTTTTAAAAAATTTATTTTGGTATTTTTTTTTATTTTTTATTGAAAATGTTAGTACTCAATTAATGTTTTAAATTTTGACATAATACTAAATATTATTAAAATAATTAATTTAAAACAGTAATACCTAAAATAATTAATTTATATAAAATTTAACAGATTAATGGATCACTAATATTTTAACCAAAAAATAAAATAAATGATAAAAATAAAACTTTAGAAAACATAAAATAATTCAAATAATTTTTTTTAAAACTTAATGTATTAAATGAAAAATTAAAATAAAATTTTAAAAATTTAATATATCAAAATGTAAATAAATACTAAAACGTAATGAACTAACTTTTTTTTAAAAAGAACCGTGTTTTACATCTTGTGTTTGGTTTTGAGGGAATTTGGCACTATTTGTATATTAAGAAAAAACATTAAATTATAGACCACTCATTCTTCTTATGTGTCTTTCAAAATTGTTCTATAGAAACTAAGAAACATATAATTTTCTTAGTTTGATTTCACTGGGTTTTCTCTTTGAAGGGCAAAAATTTCATAATAATGGGGAAATCATGCTTGCAATTTCGAACCCTTTGGAGAAGAGATTAAGAGGGAGTTGGCGGTGGTGAAGAGGATGAAGGGAGGTGCGCTAGGTTCAAGAGGGTATCTATGTTAGTTTAAGTTTTTATAGAGTGCGGGAAGCAAAAGAGGTGTACAGGAAATAGTTCTCCAACAACATACGTATCCAGATTGATTGGGCCAACAATCCAATTTTATGGTCCAAACCAATCGCCTGATTATTTGGGCCTTTGGGGTTTGACCCAAGTTATTTTTCTATTTTTCATCAAATTCAACTTTTAACATCTCTTACGACTAAAAAAATAAAATAAAATTAGAGTCTCTAATATTAACGACAAAATACATAACATCTAAATTTAACAAAAAATCATAATAAGATTAAAGTCTCTAATATTATACCTTTATTATATTAATTAACATAATATTTAAAATAAATCGTCTACTAGAAACTTATTTTAAAAATTAGTTTTACTTTAAAAGATAATAAGAAAATTTAATAAATATTTTAAAAATAAAATACAAAAAATTAGAAGTTAAAATCTAATATTTTAAAAATGCTAGAAACTATTTTTTTATCGAATAATTAAAAAATCAATTAATAAAAAAAATATAACTAAAATAATTTTTCGAACATAACTAAAATCAGATAATACATCAAAAAAATGAAAAAAGAAACCAATTGGAGATGATGTTATTACTTATTAGTGGCCGAGGGATGCAGGCATGCAGTAGATTAGTAGACAGATACATTGTTGAACGGAACGGAAGTATATGGGTATAATATAAATGAAAAAATGATCGAAAGCAAAATGGTAACAACTCATATAACAATGGTTCTTTGATTTAGAGCCAAGTATCTCCATTTCTGTTTCTCCACAAAGTCTGCATCTAGGAACCTGGAAAGAAAAGCCCATAGCCTGTATACATCTTCAAAGTTTGTCAACAAACCAAGTGAAGCTTTCACCACGGTTATCCCAAAACCACTGCCATGTGTCTTGTTGGAATGGCCCAACACTTTCACCCTATGCACTTTGCTTTCCAAAGTCCTTTGTCCCTCTTCATCACTCTTGTCCGAGAACCATATGTTTTGCAAAAATGCACTGCTTAAAGAGATATTGTTCCTATCTGCTAGTTTTTGTACAATTGCGGGATCTACCTTTTCTCCTTTCCAATCAAACACATTAAATGCCACAACAGTTCCACGGTGTGAATTTATCTTAGGTCCATATATCCTAATTAGAGAAAGCCCAGTTGGAGCATGTGGATGTTGAAGACTTATTAATGCATTAACGAGCCAATTGATAAGATACTTGCCCCTCATACTAATTGCTATTATCCCCACCGAGTCAGCATGGTCCAATCCTCTGCACTCAACCTCTAAGCCTCCTCCACTCACTGTGCTAAATCTTTCTCTACATTGACCTGACTCCAGGGATGTGCATGTGCTTAAGCTTAACTCCACAATTTCTGATGAAAACACTTCTTCAGTCCCATGTGCTGACACTGATCCGTCATCTTTTCTTGCTTTTGTTTCAGTTTCTTCATTATCCATGACAAACTCTTCATTTGCTTCTGTTTCTTGTCTAAATGCTGGAAACAGTCCTACAATTCCCATGCTTGTAGCATTGTCTGATTCTTTTAGAGCAGAGATACTTGATTTCTTGATGAATAAGCACCCAAAACCTGATGGGTTTTCACCAAAGACTTTGTAAAAGGAACATACCATAAACTCAGGCTTAAACATAGCGAGGCCCAATGTGTCCATCTCCTTAGGTCCCAATGCACGTGCATCAAGCAAGACATGCCACCCATTTTCCTGTGCCAAGGACATCCAAATATACGAATAGGGTGTTCCAGTAACATTTGAATAGGGTGGGATAACAAATAAACCTCTCTTCCTCTTCGCTCTTCTTCTCATTATCATCTTCTTCAGTTTTCTGCTCATGATTCTGAGACTTGGCCAGCAGAACTTAGCTGACGAGACATGAACTCCTTGCTCCTTGCAGGTCTCAATCATCACATCTACTGCCTCACTCTTGTGGTCATACACTGTAAGAAGCTCTCCATCAGGATGAAATTGGAATGAGTCCGCTACAAGTTTGAAGGCAGATACCTCATTGGCAATGAAAACAAGGCTGTAATCAGCTTCAGAGATGTTCATAAACGCCATGATTCTTTCCCTGATTTTGGATTCTAGTTCTGATTCCTGGCCGCCGTAGAGTATCTGAGAATGCAAAGTTACAGGCTTGTAGGAGATAACAAAGAAGGGTGGTTCAGGCAAGGATGATGGAGGAGGACAAGAAGATGAAGAAGAAGCAACTGAAGAAGCTCTTTGCTTTTGGTCCTGAGCGTGGGAGAAAAGACCATATCCAGTGTAGTCAAAACAAACGTTGGAGGGGTTCAAGTGTTGATATTCTTGGGCACGAATTCGATCAACTAATTGACAAGTGTTGTTGCCAAATGAAGGGTATGCTTTGGTGAAGTTAATATGTGACTCTTCCAAAGAAGGGAGGGATTCATGGTTGGTGAATTGGGTGTGTGGATGAAGAGTGGTAGATGTGGCTGCCTCCAAGTCATGGCTAGAATTGGGAGTGTTATGAGACTTGTCAGAGATGGATGCAAGAAAAGAAGATGGAAAACAAACATTGTAGCAGGGTTGTGATGCTTTCCCTGCGCAAGGTAGATGCATTTTCTTTCTTTCACCTTCATACTATTCTGTTATATTGTCTTTCTTTTTCTACTTGTATTCATTTTCATTGGAAATTTCACTAGGTTGGTTGGTGTAAATGTCTATGTTCAATAGTTAATCTTTGTCCTTTGGAGTGTTCCACAACCCTCTAGCATTGACCTTTGTCCAGACTCGAGAGATAAGAGAGAAAATACTGGTAACATACTATTTTAATATTCTTTCTAGCATACACTTTACTGTTAATTCAAATTTATTAAAAATTATAAAATTACGACTCACTGAGTCTTGCTTCTTTCTTTACGAACCATGTTCATGATTTTATAATTTTTAATAAGTTTAACAAATAGGAAAGAGTATACGTCACAATTTTATAATTTTTTAAATTGTTACCAATCCTCTAATCGAATGACAATTTGGTGCTATTGACTACGGCATCGTTTGATTTCACACCTATGAATTTCCACGACAAATTAATATTGAATTAATTGGGTTTGCTTATCAGATTAGGTAGACTAAATATCAGTATCCGGAAAGCTAAGTTTGTTGGTCCATAACACTTACCTTGCCTTATAGCCCTTGGCCAATATCATGAGAAGTGGATGTGGTGCTTCCAGCAACGGATAAAATTGGTATTAGAGTTAGTAGAGTATTGAAACTTGAAGATCAGAATCTATACGATGCTGATATAGAAAACAAACAAAAGGTAAAGGGCGAAGGCTGAGTTTTCATAGTGGCCGGCACTATCACGAAGACCCGAAATTTTTCTTTTAAATTATTCTGTTAGTGTCTTTATCTGTAATATTTGCCTTATCTAATTCACTCTACTGATTCAAGTTTTGTGATTACACGCACGGAAAACTTTTTAGTAGCATCGTGTCATTAAACTGGTCATTTAGCCATAATTAGGCCCATTTTTTCTATGGAGTACTAGTTCTTATTTTATTTATTTATTTAAATTAAATTCAAAGTTCAAACTTCTTTAATTCTCTTCCCTTTATAGTAAATAAACTCTCTGTCATGAGATTTACAACACAAATATGAAATGGGAACCTTAACGAGTGTGAAACATTCCATGGGTAAGTGTCAAGGTGGGACTCGTTATTATTACTTATTAGTCAAACCGTGTAATTTCCGCCAGACATATAAGAAGAAATAAGAAATTTGGTTCGGGTTAATTAAGCTCTGTTGTCTATACTTTCCAGTACAAACAACAATTATCGAATAGTAAAACATGCGATAATAAAATTTTGACGTGTGTAGAATAGTAATCAAGCGAAAATCAGTTATCGGGCAACTCAACTCTCCTTTGGCGGATCATTTGCGTATTAAAGAAAGAAAGATGCACAAATCAAGCTATAATGAATGATTCATGCACGTTCTGCCAAAGGGAATGTTTGCTTATATTAGTCCTTCTCAAACTCTATTGTAAATGTAAACATCTTCGAATATGACTTCTTCAAGCGATACAATTCAGAGGGGCATTTATATAATTGACCAACTAGCATATGCTGTGTGGTGCCTGTTTTTTACGCATTCCATGCAAAATCTTTTATCTTTTTTTGAAAAAAAAAAAAAAAAACCACTAATTTTTACTCCAGCGTCATAGATTCTTTTCTAGCTAGCTTTTCTCTTTGCATAAATTACACCTTACCACTTTGGAGTTCAAGTTTTTAAAAATAATTTTTTTAAAATTTAATATTACTTAACCTTTACTCCCAAAGTTTATATTTTAGGGATTAACATGTATACTACTAATTTAATTTGAGGGCCAAGATGAGAAAATATTAAATCATAAGCAACTAATGTGTATCATAAGGTGAATCCTCCTCTGTTCTTCTTTAAAATATTTATCTTTAATTTTTTGGTTAAAATGTAATTATGGTTATCCTATTTAGTTAAATAATGAATTTTGGTCTATTTAATTTAAAATTGAGATATTTGATCCTCCTATTTTAAAAAATTTGTGATTTTAATCATCTCATTTCAAAATAAAAATATTTAATATTTCTATTTTAGAAAATTCACAATTTTGATCAAATTATTAATTTTGTCTATGTTTTATTTCTTTTCTTTTAGTTTAATTTAACTCTAAACCTAACATATTAGTTTAAGATACCATAAAAAATAATTTAATTAATACAAAGTAAGAAAATAAAAGAAATAAAACATGGGTAAAATTAAAATTAAACCAAAAAATTGTGAAATTTTTAAAATACAAATATCAAAATTATGAATTTTCTAAAATATGATAACCAAATGTTTGTATTTTTAAATAGGGGGATTGAATTGTAATTTTAAAAAAAATATATAAATACCAAATATTTCAATTTAAAAATAAATATCGAAATTAAGAATTGAGTAAAATAGAGGAACCAAATTTATATTTAAGTCTTAATTTTTTTTTCATTTCTATGTAATCATCTTGCTTCATTTTCTTCATTCTCTCTTTCCCTTTGTATTTTTCGTTTACTGTAAAGGCAAAACTGTAGTAAAGAATCTATTTTGGTTAATTATGATTTGATAAAAATAAATAAACTAATTTTACTTTTTGTTTATATTCATTGAGGAACACGTAAATTTTTTTCAAGTTGTAGCCCCGACTGTAGGATTGTAAGAAAGGTAGAGATGCCTTCTAAACAAGAAATGATTAGTCTTTCAGACCATCAATATTCATATTTTAAACGAATTTTTATATGACCAATATTTAAATGTTCAAGTTGTGAAAATAATTATAAATTATAAATTACATGTCATATAAAAATTAGTTGAAATTATGAGATATTAAATTAAAGAGTTATGATATTTGTACAGTATATTGGAGTGGAGATAAGAAAGGTAGAAAAAATAAAAAGGAAAGGAGAGAAAGTAATGGATCTGACACGTAAGGTGATAAAAAAGAATGAGAAATAGAGAGAAAAATGGGACGGTAGTAGAATGGAAGAAAAAATGAATGTATGAGTAGTACTTTCCTAAATTAAATCTCAGTATAAAAAATAAGTACAATTTAGAGCGAAACGAAAAACAGTAAGTTATCCATGAAGTCCAATTGAAACAATAAAATGAATATTATTTATTCCACTGTTTTGGCTTTGATTGAGCAATGCAACAATAGCAGCGATTCTTTATCGTTCTGATCAAGAAGTAACTTGATTGATAAAATCTAATCTGATTCTCTGAGACGAACCTTATACTACATATTACTCGGTTTCAGCGCCAACAAGTCTCTCTCTCAAAATTTTGACTCCCATATACCTGCACCAAATGAAGAAATTAAACAAGAGCAGCAACTATATACTTACATTCACAGAGTTTGAGATAGTGTATACTATTACCTTCCAAGCATCATAACAGTGGCTTGGGGATTAGTTCCGGGAGAATAATTAAAGGTAGAACCATCGATAACGCGGAGAGCGTCGACGCCAATAACCTTATAATGAGCATCAACGACTCTCCCAACTTGGCACCCTCCGTGGTAATGCCATATGGTCATCACAGTGTCTCTGCAGAACTGCTCCAGAGACGTTGAAGTGTTGCTGTGTTTTGGCAACAAATTCACGGGGGAATCCGCTGTCATGTTGAGCAGCACCGACGCCGACATGTTGTGGTACCTGAACCGAGAGAATGCCTTCGATTCTATTACTTTCTCTATGGTCCTCATGCCCTGCACGCATCTCTTCAAGTCTCGAGGGTCTTTGAAGTAGTTGAAGCTCACCGATGGGTTGTCGTTTGGATCACTTGTTTCTAGCTGCAACTGACCCGTTGAAATTGGACCCATTATCTTCTCAAGAATGAATCCGCCCCTGAAAGCTGCCGGCTCCAGCATCCCCATCTTCTCTATTGCTTTTGCCACCGCGTCTGGGCTCCTCTGCTTTGGAGGCACCTTCGAAAATTGACCAATCTGCATTTTTGGATTATTCATTAATTGTCACAAAATTTAAAATTTGGAAGAAGGAGAATAGTATAGTCTATGTTTAAGCTTAAAAAATGGATGTTGAGGATATTAGAGTACCTTGGGAGAAAACATGCCGTAATCTCTAGGAGAGCGAGAGGTGAACATTTGACCACTGGCGGCTTCAATGTAGCTGCCAAAGTTGGTGATACCGACCACCTCAATGAGGGATACCTCAACGGGGACAGGGGACGGGACAAAGATAGCGTTCATCGGATTATCCGACATTCCCTGTCCTACCAAGGGCTGATTCAACACCACATTAATGTTGTGTTTCCTAAGCTCTCGTGCTGCTCCAATTCCACTCAACATTAGAAGCTGCGGGCTTCCCAGTGCACCAGCTGAGACAATTATCTCGCTCTTGGGACCCTGCTTCAGGTATACCCTGTGTTCTCTCCCCAGTGCATCCATGAATATCACTCCACTCGCCACTGGCCTTGATCTACTACCTGCAGTTCAATTCACAAATCATTATTGGAAAACTTGAGCGCACACAAGGTGTCTATTTTGTTTCCAACACGACCAATTCTATGCCTAAAACCCAATTAAGATTTGAACTCCAAACCACTTGATTAGATTAAAGGGCACAAGCCACAAGTGTCAACTGTTGTTGGTAATTCAGAAAGGCAAGGCACCTTTGTTTGTAAACAAGATCTTATAGACGGTGGCTTGCAAGAGTACAGTAAGTTGAGTGGGGTTAGCATATTCCAGAAGATCCGCAGCGGTGTGCCTGTGACCGTGTTGGTCGAAGATGGTGCCCCCAACCTTAGTGCCTCTAATATGATCGAAAGTGAAGCCATTGTAAGGAAGAACCCCTACTTCCAACAATCCACCCCGCACAGCTGATTGCCACTGCCGCACAATCGGCTCAAATGCCACCACTCGCTCCACCCATTCATAAGACTTCTTCACCAACTTTCCATCCCAACCAGCTTCCCTAACAACAACACATGAAAGTATACACATTAAAAATATTAAAGAGATTACTGCATATGCTTAATTATGTTTTTTTATATCTCCCATTTAATTATGTGCTTACCTTACGTAGTAAGGGCTAGCGCGAGTGTAGAAGCCGGCGTTCAAACAGCTTCCGCCACCCAAGACGCGCGCTCTGGAGTTGATGACTCCGTCTTGGGAGATGAAGCGTTGAGAGGGAGAGTTAGGGGAGGTGTCAGAGAGTGCAGTGCCAAAAGCATCCAAATTGGTGATGTTGGGGTTGCCATAAGGTGAATGACCTCGTTCAAGCACCAAAACCTTGTGATTTTGGGACAGGGTCGCTGCTAAAGGGCACCCCGCCGTCCCCCCACCGATTACGATGTACTCGTACTCGTAGTATGACACGCTTGGAGCTGAGCTTGCATTCTTCATAAACCTATATTTCATACCTGTAACTATATAATATATATGTCGTATGTGTTAAGTCAACCACAAAAACTTTGTTTTCTAATTAATCATTTTATCCTACTTTATCCTCTCAAGTTTATTCATACCTGCTTCACCCTGCAATCCTATCCAACAGAAATAGTTATTGACCGAAAACAAAGAAAAAGAAGTATGTCATTACGTACCTCTCTGTGAAGCACCATGTTTAGGAGAGAAGAGAATCCCAGCAAGAGAAACCAGAATCAGCCTCCACCACCAAATTCCCATTACTGTCACACTACAGCACAGCTAAACTTCAAGCAATAATTTGTCAATCCAAGTTGGTTTGGTTTATTGTTCTGCTCATTCATCCCAACCTATAAAGCCAAAAGCTCAACGGTACCCGCGGCTATAAGTTTGACTAACGTAAAGACCACTTTCTGTTTTTGTCGCACAAACCAAGATCAATACTCCCTCCGTGGGATGTTGTCATGTGTAGAACCCGTGGGGCCCACAATGATTCAAGAAAATGCACACTTTGTGATTTGCTTATCGCGCTCCCAATATCTTTTGCCTCGCCCAGTTTATTGCACCAACCTATCTCAGTGAGGAAATTTGTATATATTTCTTGATTTAAAGAAGAAGAAAAAAGTGATATAATCTTGAATGTACTTTTTCTTTTCTTCTACTTTAAATTCTTTGGGTCATGTTTAACTTGTTGACTTGTTGTTTACATGAGTTGCTTAAAGTTAAACAATTTTAATAAATTTATTATTAGAGTGAATGATATAGCTTTACTTGTATAAGTATAGTTATTTATTGTTTATATAAATCATGTTATTTAACCAAATTTAAAAATAAAAAAATATTTTCAATTCAATATGAGTAACTCATTTATGTTTATTATTGGATAAAAAGAATAATAAAAGTTCTTAGTGGAGCATACAAATTAACCCAAAAAAAACTTGAAGTAACTCAATAAGCAACTATGCATTGTGGATGGTCTTTGTGGTAATATGGTAATAAGTGCAATCTTGATTTCATAATACCGGATCAAATGAATGGATGATGTAAGTATGAGTAAATTATAATAGTGATTATGTGATAATAATAACTCTAATTTTGGATCTTAAGATGATGGGTTTATACTTAAAAACTCATGTGCAACATCATTAATATTATGACAAGTAATTATATTTACATACTTTTTGTTTTCTTTTTGTCATATTATTTATTACATTTTTCACATTTTTTTAAAAGAAAATCTCTTTTCCATCTACTTCTCTTAATAAACCATTATTTTACTCACCAGTCTCTCATAGACGTGAGAGTAGAGATTTATATTAATTACCAAAAAAAAAACCTTAGTTATATAGTTGATTGTGTGTGTAAACTATACACGTAAAATTACTTGAACTGGGTTTCAGCTAACCGCCAAAAAAACATCATTAATAGGGTTATACTTTATCTTCTTACTATACTTTTTTATATATTATTGTAATACTTGATAATAAATATTAAATGAAAAATAAAAATTTTAAATATTTGAAAACAATAAAATAAATTTAAATCGTATGACGATTTGTAAAATTACATAATCCAGGATTTAAAATGATTCATTCTTTATTAAAAAGATTCAACAATCTTTTCTATTTTTTTTGTATAGACCAGACATTTTTTTTTTATCAAAATAGTTTTAAGAATTTAATTTAATTGTAATACAAAAGTAGCCAAGGATAACCTATATATATTTAGGTTCAATACAAATATAACTAGTATAAAACTTAATACGCATAATGTGCATGAATATAATGGTATTTTTAATTTTTTTTAGTATTATATGCATGCCGTAGATTTTTAATCCAACGAAAATGTTTTAGTTAGTGAAATACATGCTTGAAAGAAACTACTCGCATTCAATATGCACGTAAGAGATAAGCGGAGATATGCATGACATTTGAACCGGCATAAACTAAACATATCTTATATTTAACTGCCTCATATTCATCAATACAAATGGTCTGGGGGTATAAGTCTTTACAAGCTTCTCGTTGCTGCTTCCACTAGATCTTTCTTTGCCTTACGTAATCGTTGGCAAATAAAGTATTAGTGGAAAAAGCAAAAAGAAGCTAAGGGTAAGAACCCACGCCATCTTTTAACATATAAAATCAAATTTAATTTGTTCATATTGAAAAAATATATACTACCATTGTTCCATCTTGTATCCTCCCTTCTATGCATCATCTCCTTTCTTCTTTTCAAAATGTTATGACTTTACTCTGGATTCGCTGCACTGCCTCTAAATCCATCGAGCAACATTTGAGTAAGCTACCAGTCTAGCCTTGAAGATAGTATAATACAACAAAAGAAGGCTGCAAACTATTTCCACCAATTAGCTGGAGTAATGCCAATAACATAACTCTAAACTCGCAAAAGAGAACAGTGCTCTCTACCACTGATTCCGGACATCCTTCTAAATCAAAGGTAGAAAAACAACGTTGCTTTTTGTGATTGTAGAGTTGTGGCACTACTATTACCCTTCCGACTCTATTTTTATAGTCTGTGACCGTCACCAGATCAAATGATAGTCACTTATTATGCTTGGACATGCATAGATATTACGTGTTACCATGTCCTGACCATTTTTTCTCCTGGATCTTTGACTTTTTTGGATCAACGATATCAAGAGCACCAAGAATGCATTTGCGGTATGAAAAATCTTCAACCGTCCCATCAGTTCTTACTATATGGAAGCACCGGCTATCCTTGTATTTTGGATGCCATCCAACCTGCGAATAGAAAAGGAAAAAAGGCATGGGCAACCAGGACCGGGAGCAAGAAGAAAACTTCATTACACGATACAATTTTACTAGCAAGTGATTTGACCACGACAAAAGAAGCAAAATTGACACAAGTATCTCTTTCTTCTCATAGCTGCTATATCATTATCATTGTTAGGAATTTATCCCTTAAATGCTACTACGGAATCAAAATTATCAATTCCAAATAGCGCCATAATGCTATAGTGGGAGGCGAATGGCTACTATTCTAAACATTATAATACAAACTAAATTTATACTACACCTATAAATTTAGGTTGTAACTATGGAATGAAATTTCCCATATAGAAAAGTGAAATAATTAGCTCCAGCCTTTTCGTTTACACAAACAAGACGTAATGAAAGGTTTCATTCTGATCAAGCAAGTTCATAACAATCAAACAATGCTCTCAATTCTTATGACTGCATCTTTTATTTTGTCTTATTCTTTGTGGGTATTAGGCAATAGGCAGTGTTTTCCTAGTGTAAAATCATACAGATATGTATAACTGAAAGTTTTAGAATGAAAGTAGGGCAAAATATTGGATAATATTTTATGCTTATATACAAAGCTATCAAGTGTTAGTGTTCAAAATAAGTGGTCATATAATCTTTTTTTAATGAACTTTCATGTAAAAAAGTTTGAAAAGTTTCTTGCTGTATATATCCACATTGGTATATCAGAAAATGGACGAGTCAAAAAGACTTTGGGAGGCGAAGGAGAGATGTTTGACCAACTTATACTTGTTTTCATGGCTCCACTGAATTCATCAAGTTCAATAACGTAAAATGTTCATAATGAAGTAACACAGACAAAAAAAAAATACCTTTCTCAAAGGTGCATTTTAAGTGGAGAATATAGATAATTTTGTTCCGAGAGAATATAGAAATTTTTTCCCAACTATGAAATTTAAAGTGCACTCCAATTTAATATACATTACCTTTAAGCACATTAGCAAGAACCAAGAAGAAACAAAATAAAATTTGACTGCATATCCAAACCTTCTTCACACAAGCACGCATATCTTAACGCACATTGGTACTAAGAACAAAATAAATTTTGAACCAAACATCAAAACCACCTCATGCAAGCACACATACCTTAATGTCCTGTGGTCCAATGCCAAACTTCTCACTTTTACGAGGATGAAAATTTAAAACCCTTAGCATTGTTGACCTGTCACTCTCACTTAGCAGCTCATCAATTGAATACCTACATAGACAACAGCCAAAATTCACAATTATTCTGCAAATCATAGATTCTCAATGACAGCAAGTGATCCTAGACAACTAAACAAAACTGTATCCAAAAAAATATACCGAGTTTTGCAACAACTTACAGAATAGAGAACAATCTAAATACTTTTAGGAGACCCAATTAAAAAAAATAAAATACAGGGACTTGTATGAAAACTCAATAAAACAATAGGGACCTAAAAAAGTAACTTAACAGGAAACAGGTCAAAGCAAGGCTCTTTTAAGTTTGAGAAAATGTTTTTTTTCTTTATTTTCCCTTTTAAATACAATACAAAATTGTCAGTTTGTTTTCAGTTTTCAAATGTCTGTGTGGAAAACAGTGAAAATAACTTTCTATTGTTTTTTCATTGTTTTCTACACAAATATTTGAAAACAAAAAACAAATGAAAATAAGGTGTCATTTGTGTAATTAAAATTGAAAACTGAATGGGAAAAAAAATGCTTTCTCAAAGTAAACAAGCCCTAAACATCCTTGAAAAATCCATATGTAAAACAAAATTGCCTACCCTGCCCCCAAGTTGAGAAGAATCTAAATCAGACAGCCTTGAGGAACAGAATAAATAAACAAAAATGGAACTGCCTTGGCAGTCTCCCCAAAGGCAGGAATAATAATGATAACGATATTTTATCAATGAATGCTTGTTATGTAGAAAATAAAATAAAATAAACCTCAACAAATTAAATCAAGTTCAATTATATGTTTGAATCTACTGTACTACAAACAAATTATAACCATTTGAATTCCCTTAGTGGGTTAAGGGTTTGTTGTTTGTTAAAGTTTTTCTCTTCATCTCCCAATCATGTCTATCTCCGAATCATCTATTACTCGGCACTCCCTCATTAAATTATTTATGTTATTAATTTGTTATTAGTTATTTTCTTCTGAAAACAACTCAGATAAATTGATAGCAATATGTCAGAAAATTTTGTAGTTGGTCATACTTAATACAAAACAGAGAGAAATAGCTCCATACAAAATGAGTAAAGAACCAATTTTCTAAAAGTTCAAGCTAGGTTGAGTCTCTAGGATAGTTTTACTTTTATATCTCTAATAAGTCTAATGAAATATTTCCATCCAAACAACAGGCACATTGCCCTAGAAGGCAAAGCAGCATGAACTCATTACTTAATGAAAACACAATTTAATGATTACGAAGCAGAAAATACTTTTGTGGAAGCAACTAAATAAGAAACTACCAAGGCAAATAATACATATAACCTTCCAGCTGTATAATGATTACAAAGTAGAAAGTAGTTTCGTGGAAGCAACTAAACAAGAAACTACCAAGGCAAATAATACATACAACCTTCCAGCTGTATAATGATTACAAAGCAGAAAGTAGTTTCGTGGAAACACCTAACTGCAAGAAACTACCACATCAACATCAACAGCACCTTTAACCCAAGTTAATTGAGGTCGGTGGTAGATGAACCAAATGATAGATACGAGGAGGTTGAAAAAAAAAAAGTGGAAGGGGAAGGTGAAGGAAAAGGAGAAATAAGTAAAAGAAAAGAAAGGGGAAAGAAAGATGGGGGATATGAAGAGGAAAAAGCCTAAAAAGGAACTATCTGGAACATAGAGATAACAGCGGGTTTAACCCTCCACCAAACTTATTACTTTTCTCCATTCTGTCCTATACAACTTTCCAGCTGTACTACATAATATTAGCTCATGCTATATATGGTAAATTGGTAATGTAAGTGTCATACATAGAATATACAGTGTTAAATGCCATTAAAAACACAAACCACGACTGAGGTTAGAAAAGGCCAAAAAGGTGGATTATCTTACTTGTTCAATATGCACCTCGAAGCAAAAGACAGCTTCTGAATATCATTTACCGTCACAAAATTTCTTAAAATGGTTTTCCACTGTTTTCCCTCTTTCAAGGCATAACCATTTTTATGCCTAAACTCGGAACCGCATTTGTCAGATGAATATTTGTGCAAACGACTACCAACTTTATTGTTCGGCTTGTCAAAACTGGCTTCTAGCAGCTCATACACATTCCCAGACTTAGCTACCTGCTGTCCCTGATAAAAGCAAATGTTACCATTATAACTGACAGTATTACATGTACAACTTGCAAGGTACAAGATAGTTTTGCTCCATAACAATTAACAACCCTCGAACTCTTCTTAGTCTATCCTTACTCAGCACAAACTGTAAGAATCTCAGCTTTTATGCACTTTGTTGTCAGAGAAATGGTAACCATTGTAAATTTACTAGGAAACAGCAAACTAGCATGTATGAATTGAAAATAAAAATGACAACTGAATAAACAAAAGTCATACATTTTAACAATCTCACGACTTAGAAATAAGTTTAAAGTGTTTATAGAATGTATTACAAAGGTCTAGAGTTGAACAGGAAAAAAGTAAAAAAGAAAGCCTATAATAATTACAAGGAGGATGCTGCATTCTTGTGAGAAGTTGGTCAAAAGTTTTGATACTTCAGTGCAAATTTTCATATCTTGTACATGCACAACCATATCAGTTTTCTATTAAAAATTAAAATTGACACTTTTAGAGGACTGAAATGCACTTGTAGATTCTTGGGTTCTTTAAATATGTACTCCTATATTATAAATCAGAATCCTTATCTTGAAGGAGAGCATTTTTACGAGCTATTTTTCAACGTGTTCTTTAGGAAGTGTTGTTAGTTGTTGTTATGACTCATTAAATCTTAGGAAATGTTGTTGGGAGTTGTTATGATTCATTACATCATGTGTCTTATCCTAATATCATATATTGAGCATTTAATTTTATTTTTTAGCTTTTTAATATTTTCAAATATACTTCTTAATTTTAATTTCATTTCACAACTCAAAAAAATTATTTCTCAACTATCTCAAACCACTCTCCTTTTGTCTTTATATGGTTGCATTTGTACGGTATAGGACAAAGAGAACAACACAAGACAAATACTTGGGTTGCAGGACAATTTTTTATCATTTTTTTTTTTTTGATCAGCGGACAATTTTTTATCATGTGTATTGTTTGATTAACAATGGACAATCCAAGCATAATAATATAAAATTTACTAAAATATCTTTTTTAATATTAATTATCTTAATATAACTTACATTATTATTATATTTTTTGAGAATTGAAAATACAGAATACATACAAGCAAGCTAATTAGTCGATAATGTAAATTCGAAATACATGATATGATAAGGTTGTTGCAACTAATAGATAATGTGAATTCAAAATACATGACATGATATGATTGCTGTAGCTAGTAGATAATGTGAATTCGAAATACATGACATGATAAGGGTTTGTTGTAGCTAATAGATAATGTGCGTCTTTGAATACTTTGTACATGGGACAAAAAGTTGTCTCATGGTTTTCTGAGTAAGAAATTGAGTTTTTGTCCTCTCATCATATGATTAATTTGTGATGTCCCGTAGACTTTTTTCAAATCAAATGTAAAACAAAAATATTTGTCCTGTCCAGTACCGTAAATTTTAGCAAATCAAATGGACCCTATAGTACTTAATTTTCTGAACCGCTTACCTCTTTCAATCTATCATTTTTATCTCTACTTCTAAATTAAATTTCAATAATTTTTTTACAAGAAATTACTACCTCCTTCCCATATCTTTTGATGTTTAAGGTTATTGCACACATATTAAGAAACATTCAATGAAACTAAAATTTGGTATATTTAGACTAAAATATCCTTATTTAATACCTTAATCTTCGGTACCTACACAACTAGTAATGGGTATTAAATAAGGGTATATTTAAGAAAGAAAGAAAACATTAATTAGACTTTGAAATTCTAAAACATCAATTGTTTTGGGAAAAAAATAGAAAGCTAAAACATCAAAAGATATGGGAAGGAGGCAGTATCAATAGTTAAAAATAACCCTATATAACCTTGTTTGAGAATATAAACTATTTATCATGAATCCAAAATATAACTATATATTAAAAAATACTTATTATGAAATTTAATTATAATATAATATATATTAAAAATATTTATTTATTACAAAATTTAATTATAATATAATTTATACATTCAAAAATATTTATTTATTATAAATTTCAGTTATATAAAAAATAAACATTTATCATGTGCATTACATAGGCTAAAATACTAGTGGAATCATATTCATGATACATTAAATCTGAATGGAAGCAAGAGAATTATATCAAAAACCAATACCTTCTCTGAATATATGATATCAAACATTCCACTTGTCCCCATAGATAGACAGTTTCCCCAAGCCAACGCATCCAGACTGCCCTGGAGATTATCCGTGACTCCAGACTTGGCAGCTTTTATAAAGCAACTACCTGGATTCTGCAATAAGATTACATAATTTCAACATGAATTATATATAGGTGATCAAAATCTTATACATGATAAATCATAAAGCATTTGTCTGGAATCATAAATGTCAACTGACCGCAAAGCATGCTTGCACAAATGGTGATGAAACTGATGCATGTTTTCTTTGTAGTGCCATGCCTTTAGCATTTAATCCCACAAACTCTCCACTACATGACAGACTATTGGCAACAAGACACAAATGCTTAGGAAGGATGGACTTGCCAGTATCAGATGTTGCAGATGCCAAACTCTACACGTAAAACCATATGCAAGTAAATTAAGTTTATGTTGCCATATATTTCATTTAGAGCCTAAAAAAAAGGAGGGGAAGTTTTTAATCATACACACATTGAAAAAGTATTGCCACCCTGCATCAATTCCATATGCTGATGAGAAATGATTGATGTTATCTGGATGACTTCGTGTCCAGTCAATTATATGCATTATCTTGTGACAAAGATTTAGGAGTACACCCCAAAATCTTCCTCTGCTACCCTCACTGGACAAAGTTACCCTCAAGTACAGTTCACCAGAAAAACCATAGCAAGAATTTTTTAGTTTTGACTGATTATTCCAGAGAACATCAACCTTCTTGACGTCCAGAAATCCTAAAGAACAATACAAGAATTCATGATGACAACTGAATCTAAGAATACTTTACTATAACAAGCAATACATATTCGTGCATGAGCCGGATGCAATAAAGCTGGTGATAGAAAACCAAACTTGTATTGAAAAAACGAATTATGACCAATTTTTATGACCTATCTTGCTCTTACAACTCTGCTTTTTAACACCATTTCCCAAGAAAGAAAAGGATTAAAAATAACATTTTTAATTTTCACATTTAAAATAGTGAAATCAAGTGTAAACTTTTTTGTAACAATCATGGAATCATAATAGTTGACATGACTGCAAAGAAAATTTAAACTGTCATATATGCAGCAAAAACATAATCTGAACTTCAACAACAGCTTAAGAAACGCCCCAGCCATGTATCTGATCATCAGGACAATTTCTAAAAGGCTCACATATAAATCACCACTTGAAACAACAACTGGATATTCATACTAGATTACTACCTACCTTTTATTGCTGTTCCTAGAAGAAAAGGTATCACCAAGTCGCGAACAGAATCCAGTTGTATAGAATTCTTAGAGTTTTCAACAATTGTGACCGTGATGCAATCATCACCCTCTTCTTTATCTACTGAAGTGTCTTCACCTTCCTTAGCCATGGAATCAGCAGAACACTTCCTGCTATTTCATTTTCCAAGTTAGTAGGGATCATCAAAGCTCCAAGCAAGAATGATAATTAATGCAGAAAAAGTTACAAAGAACATGCAAGTGGTGAAGAAGAAGTGTTAGGAGGATAAGGGCTCCTCTTCAACTTGAAAAGAAAAGATGGCAATAAAGAAAAAGAGGTGAAAAAACATCAATTTAGCAAAGTTACCCAATCCTTCAACATATTTGATATAAACTCTCTATCACACTACAATCTAGCATCGTTTACATTTCACTAGGTATTGAGACATGAAACGAAGACATAGTATTCCTTATATACAGTTGGAACATATTATTCCTCTTCTTGAGAAAAGAGTAATCCAACTCCAACATTTGCAAACTGTGGCAGAAACAACTAATGCAGAAAGAATAGAGATTTCATCATAATCAGCTATAATTAAAATAACAGCTCCTGCCATTGTGTTAAGGCTATATATATTAACGCCTTCAGAAAGTCCACAAACTTTTTTTGAAATGTAGAAAACCATTTTTTTTCATTACTTATAAGCCTCAAAAAAATTATAGTCATAACTGGTTTTTCCCCGATATAACAGAGTCAAACCAATCACCATCTGGCTGTTCTTTCTTGATCAAAATTGCCAGTAATAAAAAAAATAGTCTATGACGTGCAAACTCCTCTGTAATAGTCTTGTTATTGCAATTTTGAGTACATACTCGCTTTGTACTAAATCATAGTTTTAGATTATCACATTTGTCTAACTTCATTTCTAATTTTCAATCTCCATTCTCAACTTTTTTCTGTTATTTGAAAAGTTCTCTGTAGTTCTGTAACAAATCCTAATTGTATCAAAGCCAGAGGATTTCAGTTCTATTTAAGGGTTGAGGGGAAATTATTGCAAGAATCAGGAATTGCATGAAAATCAGCTAAGTGATAAATGCTATTGTCAAAAGTAAAGAAACAAGTAAAAGAAGCATATCCAATTATCCACTTGGCAATAATTGAAGCAACAAAAACCTTCTGGAATCATGACATAATAAATATACAGGAACAACATGTATAGAGGTAGTTTATTGCCTATCTACATTAATATTTAATAATTAAGTATCCTTAAATATCCTTTACTCTTCTAGCACAGAAAATTAAAAATAAAACTCTGAATAGAGACTGATGGGAACTAACAGTCAGGAGAAGTAACGCAACTGATAGAGAGACATTAGCATCAGTATTTTTATAGCATTCATGGACAGTTAATATTTCCTCAAGTAACATATATTGTTTGAAGCACCATTAGCAGAAGAAGCTTACTTGCTTGAAATTTTCAAATTGATAAAACAGACGTTTGAGTCTTTTCTCTGTGAGTAATATCTCTGATAGAGAGAGTCAATGATAGAATGCACTTTCAATTTTCTTCTAGTTACAATTTCCTTGTCTAAATGAAAGTGGCAGACCCAAGGACTGTATTTTGCTTGGCTGCTGCTGTCATGTGGGGTGTATATTATCATCACTGTAGAAACAATGTTTGAGAACAACAATCTTTCCAAATAATTCTTGACTTCTAAAGCTGCATATTCAAACCCATGTCTCTGTTTACCAAGCTTTTCAGACAAAAATAAAGACACAGTCTGATCACCATTTCTTTTCCTTGAACCACACTCCAAAACATTTTTCAAATTCAGCAAAGGTGATGTTTCGAGTAGACTAACTGGTTGACCCAAAGCACTGTATGCAGCTTCAGAAATTGCACAGGCAGAAATTGCCCCAACTGGTTCACCACCTATAGCATACTCTTGGAAACCTTTATCACATGAAGAGTCCTCTTCAATATCATAAGAAAACTGAATAAGTTGATTACCATATAAATTTCTCACAGTTCCATCATATGCATCATGCAAATCACGCATGAAGAACATAAGTCTACGTGTCAGTGTTCCAGGAAGGTCCGCATGGTCACTGAAAGAGCTATCACGATTAGTCACTGAATGAACAAAACATTCAAGTGGATTCAACCCAGTTAAAAATGAACTTTCAACCACAGCATATGGAATGTAAGACTGAACAGATTCAAGGGTACCAGAAGACATCTGGATTGAATCAAGCCACTTTTGACTATTCCAAGCAGCACATGAAAGATGACGGGGTAGTCTGTATGACAAGCGGACCAGAGAATTTTGCATGCCAAGGCACATGGAATGTTGAACTAATTTCACCAAATTACCCTTGCTTCCAGCCTTAAACATTGCAAGGAAAGCATTGTCCTTACATGCATATTTGTCAGCTAAACTTTGAATATTGCGAAAAACTTGCCTAAAAGCATCAACTGACGCTTGACTGAGAGCAGCAGATATTTGTCTTTCATAATTCAGACGATCAGCATCAACAGTGATAGCATTTTCACTCTCTTGAAGACTTCCTGACAGAAAATCACAATAATAATCCAACAATAGCTGCTTGAAATTACAAGCCTGCTCTGCATCTTGTAAGCCATAAAAGATTTCCTCTATCATGTTTTTCCGTGCATAGGAATCAGAAGAAAGGTACAAATCTGAGAGTGAAACACTAAAACCTGTCATAGACAGCCACTCACACAGAACTTTTTGTGCTGCA
>PYAF01000142.1:5984920-6007431 GCA_007407185.1 Glycine tomentella | reverse complement strand
ATGAAATTATTTTAAATAATTTTTTCTTTTTTTTCTCTCTTTGAAAAAGACCCAAATCCATATATCTTAAATATTATAAATAAAAATATCTACCGAAATAAAGTACACCAAAAAAAAAAAAATTCAAACCTAATTCTAAACCTAAAAAATAAAGAAAAAACTTATTCTTTAAAGTTTCACTTATAAAACGTTGATAACATATATTGATCTTATGTGAATACACATAGAGTCTTTTCAATATTATAAAAAACTTTATACTCCAACCGTTCATATCATATCTGGATGTGTTCTTTTGATTTTTTTTTACAATACTATATTTTAAATCCAAAATAAATCCCTTTTAGTCCGATGTGTGTTATAAACACTAATTTATTCTAACAACCTTTTTCAAGATTTTCAAATATAAGAAAGACAATAATCGAGGGATTGAAAAATTTATGGTTTTGAAATTATTGGAACAACGTATAACACGAGGGCCTGTATTTGCTATGTAAATAAAAGATATGAGATATGATGTATGGACATGTGGTGCAATATTGTCCAATGAGTAAAAGTGAACAAAATGTGACGATAACAGAGATGTTGCAGGTTCATCATTCATGGCAACACTAGTGGGAAAAACAAGAGGATGCATGTATCACCAAACCTTAATTCTCAAGCTTTTAGGATAGTCAAGGCAATAATAATCATGGGATTGAAAAAAAAAAAAAATCATGGTGACTGGTATATGGTTACTGAAAATAGGAAAGTGCTTAAACCGAGAAAAGGAAAAAGGATAAATTCATGGCAATAAATATAAGGGACATGTTGCTGAAAATATCTAAGCAGGGAGGGAACAATAAATGCTTAAGATTGTTGATTTTGCAAGTCTCATATGTATTTAAAAATAGCTTTTTGAATAGTATGAAGATCTTTTATTTATGGAGAAAACCTTAAATTTCTAAAATTCTAAAAAAAAAAAAAAAAAAAAAACAGATCATACTTGGTAGTTGCGATATGCATTTTTTCATGCTTAATTTGTCATTAGGCAAAAGCGAAATAAAAGTTCATAGCTTTTCCTGTTATTTGGTGAGGGTTGTACGAAAGCTTAATTATGTCTTCAAATTTGAAGCGATGAAATATTTCAAGCAAATGTTTTGCACTAAGAAGTGTTTGACTAGGGTTTAACATGGCAAGTTGGTGATCCCCTTAATGGAAAAGGCCAAGACAGTGCTAACCAAACCAGTTACAAAGGAAAAAGTGCATTAATCTTTTTATAAAGCATGAGATCTTATAAGGCCTTTTAATATTAATATATATATATATATATATATATGAAGCTTTTATTAAAATTTAATAAAAAAAAGTATATTGATGTTATTAAATATTATAGTTTACAATGAAAACAATTATTTTTGGTTTTTAACTATCAGGGCAATGATTATTGTAATTTCTTTTACACTTTTATCAAAGTAATGTTTAATAAAACAACAAATAGAATTTTTATTAAGAAAATGTCAAGATTTTATTAATAATATATAATTCCTAATAATATATATTTTTTACTTTCAATTATTAACCATTATTCTTAATATTTGAATATTTATAGAAAAGTGACACGAGAGTAAACATTTTCTATGTTTAGGGTAAAAGAGAATAAAAGTATTTATTAAACATTTATGAAGAAAATTAAGTTTTGAATATATGGAAATAAAACATCTTTCACATTTTTGGACGCAAATAAAATATTTCTATAACAAATATTTGCAAGATTACAAATTAATCTTTTTGATAAAAAAAAACAGGGTATATATATGCATAATTTCGAAAATATTTTTAACTGACACAATGTTAAAATTATTTTTTATTAAACTATATTTTTCTTTATAATGTTTTAAAGTTTAGCAAAATTATAATAAATAGTGATGATCTGATGGATATAAACCATCGCTAATTAGTGGTTGATTTTTAATGGCAGTCCAAAATGGTCAAAATTTTCGGAGCTAACGGCGTTTCCTTCAACTAGACAGAAATGGTTACATTCAATTGATTTTAAAAATTATGAGATGAAATGATTTTTTTAATAATAAAGAAATCAAATGAACAAATTAAATAAATAAAGGGACCAAAGAGAGTAATTTAGTCTTCTTTTTTCTTAATTGGTTATGTAAAAAGTAAAAAGTAAAAAGAAGAAGTATACATATAAAAAGACATTATATATATATATATATATATATATATATAATTTCTGATCTTTTTAATATACCTTTTTTCTATCATTTTTTTATCAAAGTAGAAGCAATACAAAAAGCACGAGTCCCACATAATTTTACCTTCCATGCCATATTAATTATCACTACTATATATGTAATCTTTAATAACATTTTTAATAAATATTAGACAAAAAAAAATGTTATTAAAGATCACATATGTTATGTATTAATTGAAAGAAGGAAGATGATCTTTTATCTTTTCCATGTCTCATTTCGTCTTCCCATATTCTTTTTTTTGTTTTCTTCAAAACTAGCAAGACACTAATGCGATTGCATGGGTCAATCTAGCATATTCATGCATGTTTTAAAACGGCTTATGTTTAAAAGTTAATATATATTCTATTCATCAATGTAGCATACAAGCATAAGTTAATATATATATATATATATATATATATATATTAATCCTTAATTACAAGTACACAAATTGAAGAGCACGAGAAGGCCATTTCTTTCTCTTTTTATTGTTCATTTCATACCATTTTACTCCAATTTTGTGTGGAAAAATTGTGCTATGAGATCCACTTTTTTTAATAAAAAAAATATATATCTTTCACGCTACTTTCTAGTTTATACTTATTTTTTATTCTTATTAATTTTTCTCTGATAGTACATTGAACTTTTTGGTTTGAGTTGCGCTGCTGTTTTATGGTTTCGGTGCATGCCGATGCCTTGTTTTCGATTTCAGTGTACATATTTTTTTTCTTTTCTTCTATTCTCAAGCCAGCTAGAGAACATGATTTTTCTTTCCTAATTATATATTTACAAGCTTTTTCATTACTAGCTAGTAATAATGTTATTCACAAAATAAAGCTAGTAATAATGTTGAGTCTGAAATATTTTCCGATCTTAGGCTGAAATGTAAATGGCAATGGCTATAATTATAGCCACAAGCATTTATATTATTAGCAGCATTGTTTTATCTTTCCTTCTTGTTTCAATATCTGCATTACTTTATCCACTTAAACTGGCCCGGTATGTTTCTAATGATAGCGAACTTTGATTCCATGCCTAAAATCTGAAAACCGTACCGTTCATTATTATTTATGTTACGGAACCAAAAATAGCTTATATGTAATTACTAATTGAGTTACAGCCTTACAGGAATCACATGACACGATGAAATACGGCAATACAAATTATATATACAACCAATTACAGCAACCACAAAGTGTCGATCACGTGAAAATAATGTAATATTTCGGATCAGAAAAAAGGAAAGCAGTCCCTCCTTCAGATAATTAATTGGAAACTTTTAATTCTTATAAAAATAAGATCATATTTATATTCTTATTTAATTCAATATTTTATATGACAAGTTGACAACTACCAGTAAAGAAAATATATTATTACTCTTTGACCGAAATTTCAAGGTAGTACCCGCTTATCATGGCAAATTACACAACTCTCGAGTTCACAGGTGCAAATCCGATCTTGTTAGACTGATTCTCAGTTCTCACTGATAGTACCTACGTATTGTCACTTTTTGTTAAAATGTTTTTATTCTTATATAAATGTCTAAATTTTGTTAAATATATACCGTAGAGAGTACCGAGTAGTGGATCATAAAACATTCGAGCTCTATACCCTAATAAAATAATATTATGCGTGCTGCATTATGCGCCTCTTTGTCTATATAAAAACGTGCATGTCCATCCACTTTATTTGTCTTTTTAAAGGGAAAAAAAAAAAACACGTGAGTGCAGCAATAGAGTGGCCTTCACTTCAATTGAAGGACGCATAGATGGACAAGTTTTGATTAGGGGCACCCTCGAATAACTGAGTACAGTTCAAGTTTCCATGAAGTTGTCTGTGTCAAATTGGGACATGAAAATGACTGGCACTAGTATAGTGAAAGATGTAATTTTGTCACGTTCCTTAAATAGTGTCACGTGAGAAGCGGTAGCCTTACTCACTGCTCTTAACTGGGTTGGAAACTTTCAAGATATTATTATAAAAAAAATTCCGATTACAAGCATATATATATATATATATATATATATATATATGGTACTAATGGTAGATAATATGGCAGAAGAAAAATTCCAAAATAATGAGTTTGGTGAACTTCTGAAATAATGTCAAGAGAAACATAGATTAATTGGAAACTATTTTATTTAATTTGTCCGTAGATAAATAAATCAAGTTATTCTTTATTTGACAATTTTTTTAATTATATGTTATTTCACAAGTCTTTGATTTGAGTTCTACTTATATTCATTATTTGGTTATGAATGAAATATTATGATCATATTTCTATAAAAAAGAAAAAAGAAAACAGTGTCCCGTGCAATTATATTAATAATGATATTAACTTATACTCCAAAATGTAAAAATATAATTAGAATTTATTAAGAAAACATGTTAATTACTTAATGAAAAACACTTGGATATGCTTTTTTAGACGAAAAAACATTTGGATATGATTAAATGTTAATAGTTAAGTTATTCCACAAACGTTTATAAGTTTTATTAATTTTTATTCAGTAAAAAAAGTTTTATTAATTTTTTAACAAGTCTGCATAGTTTAAAAGGTTTTAATGAAATTTGAATACTTCTAACTTTTTAAAACGAATCCTCATATAAATATACATTAAATTTTATAAAATTATGGAAACTTGTTTGAAAATGAAAAGAAAATAGAGATATTCGATTGTAGTATTATTTATCAAATACACTCTTAACTTTCTCTGAAATTTTATCTTGTTTTGTTCTAATAAACGAAATATTAACACTTATTAAGGAGTAAGGATTTTTCTCTCGAAAGAAGTAAGGAATTATTTTAAAAACGATTAAAAGTGTAGACACTTCATTAAAAAACTAAGTAGATTTTTTATATAAAATTTCAATTTTTCCATACATTATGAAATAAATTTAATCTAACATATAATATTCTTTTTAAAATATAAGTAAATATTGACTATAAAATTACATACTAATTTATCTAAAATTTAATATGCATGATTGAAATGATATCAAATTATTAAAATATTAAAAGTTAACAAATACAAATAATTATTAAATCAAATAATGTTATGGAGAGTTTATTCTTGATATCCATTTTTACGCACATATCTAAGAGCATAGTGAAAACTTATCTGATCATATAATGGATATAAATATATATTAATGGTTAAAATTAAAAATTTATTTTATAATCACGTGACTAGCTACTTAAAAAAATTAAGTATATTTATTTTTTAATTTCAATTATCACAGTCAAATATAATCTAATTTATATTTGTTGTATAAGTTCTTAATTACGCGGCATACTCTGTCTCCATCTCTTTTTATATTTTTGTCATTATTATCTATATATTATATGGTTAAATTCAAATATAATTTAATAATATTCTGTAAGGATAGTTAAAAAAGAGAGAAAATATGATTATTATAAATGATTAAAATTTGTAGCGGAGAAAAAATCCCGGCTGCAGAGGAATACAGAGGATCTGAGTTCCTTAAAATCCCTTCACCATTTCAACAGTGTCCGTAATACACAGATTGTTGACTTATTGAATACAAAGAATCATTCACCTTTATACTTAAGGGTATAATACGGCGATGATAAATAAATATTGTCATCTTTAAACTAAAATACTTTTTTATGATGTAAGAAGTTTTTGAAACGGATGAATCATTAAGGTATATCATATTATTGTCATACACATTTCAACTTTTAAGCATTAAAATAATATTTTTTGCAAGTGTTATTCTTTTAGTGATAAAAATACTTATGAAATATGTTTTTTACACTTATTGTTTGAAATGATTTAATGTAAATAATTTATCTGCTCTTCGATATAATATATTTATGTTGAATAAGTTTTTTTTAAAGATTTTTTATCACAACAATTTAATGTTGAGATATATTAATTATTTAATTATCTTATACATCGCCTGTAATTAATTTAGTTTGTTAAACATTAACAAGTAAGTTTCGCGTTAAACGAGTATTATGTTTTTTTTAATGGGGGGTTATTGCCCAAAACTAAAAGTCAGGAGAAAAACTACCTTTCAAAAACAATTGGAGAGATAGGATCGAGGGTATTTAACCTAGATTTTGTACTGAACCCAATGAAAACCATGATGAACCTTAGGTCAAATAAGAGCTCAAAACAATCCATAATAATAATAATAATAATAATAAATTTTGGAAGTCCAATTTTTTAGACGCCTTTATCCTTTAATTGGATGTACTTTACTTATGTTATAACTAAAGTTTTACCTCTCAATTATATACTTCTACTTTTTTATATAACTTCCTTCTCTTTCTTTTGTTTTGTGTTATATTAAAAAAAAAAAACAGTAGAAGCACAAGTGTGAATTGACATGAATTGATTGATATGACATATACACGAATTGAAGGGGATTCTTCCTTTAAATTAAAATGAAACATAACAGTGCATGCTCTAAAGGAGCTAAAAATTGAAAAACTCATCAAGGTGTTGTCACCCTTTGAATTTATTTTTGATTTTAATTTGTATTCCTGATTTTAATTATTATAAATCATTAATAATACAGAAAGAATGATGAAATTAAGTATTGACTATCATTCTGTTCCGCGTGACAAAAATAACTTCTTTCACATAAATATTTTTTTTATCTACATTATTTTGAGATATAGGTTTTTTAACCCATTTTTATCAAAAAGCCAAATTTCTTCTAAAAAAATAAAAAAGCCAAATTAATAAGACAGAAGTTTCATTATTGGAATCTAATTTATGAGATTGCATGCCTCGTTGATTAATGATTATAGTTGTAGACTATTTTAAAGCTGCATAGCCTGCAACTATTACAGTACAAATCTACAATGATGCTCGAGACATGCATACGAATATTATATAGAGTACTTTGAAGTAAATAAACTCGTGATACTGATACTTATCCGGTGGACCAATTAATAGCTTTAGAATGCCTGCGAGTTCTGCGATGTCCTAGAGGGTTATTTTACTGTTTCAGCATTTCCCACTCTATGTTGGAATTAATTATCACACTAACAACTTGTGTTTTCAAATTAATTAGATCAATTATTACAGTGGTAAAAATAGTAATTTATAATTGCCAGTCGTGATTAAATTAAGTTAATTAATAATAAGTAAATTCATATGTATTATTAATTAGTCTTGTGAATAATATATAAGCATCAAATTATAAAGAAATAAAACAATTTTAAAGTAATATGAAATGATTATTACCTATTTTTAATATAAACTAATAAAAAAAAACTTATTGGAATACGAGGAACAGTTACTTGCGATGTGATAAAAATTTTTCTGAATATTATTCAATGATTCAAAAAATATACTCCATCTTAAATGTTTTAGGCTAATTTTAATAAATAAAAAATAAAACATAAAAATATATTTTAAGAATGACATGTATTTCCGAAATAAGTGTAGAAAGAGAAAATATTTTCTTAAATTAAAGCTATTTACATATTTACAAACTTAAATTGATGAATATATAAATGCTGGTCATTCTTAACTGGTAAATAAGCTGCTAAATTTATTACTACCGTATAATTAAGCTCTTATAGTTAAACCATTTGTCAACGCCCATATAAACGTAGACAATTGTACAATCGTTAAGTTATTAATTTACTTTTAATGTTTCCTTCTTCATGAAATATCAGTTTTATCTAAATGTGTTTTTTTTCTCTCATGTTAAACTGGATTATGAACGATACTAAACCAATTTGTTGTCACAAAACAATTTCACAGACCTCCATACTTATTTTTCAAAAAACATAGCACAATTTTCATTAATGGCAACTCACGAATCCCTTTTGGCATAGCCTTAAGTTCTACCTTATCACTGATCGAGCAACTATGTTTTTTAAAATAGTAGATTTAGCAAAATAGAGAGATCAAATTCAGTCCTTTATTTATTACTTCTTTAATATAATAACAAGGTTTCCACCCAAGCAAACACAACAAACTTAGATTAAGTCTTCTATCTGAACCCATATAATCTGTGTTAGTATATGCCTGTTTCGTAAATAAACTTCCATCTCTTTTAAATAAAAATCCTTTTCCAAGAGTGGCTTTGTGATACTCCAGAATTTGATGATCATCTTTTTCTTGAATCATGCATGAATTTTATGTGCTAAATTTGATTTGGTGTGTGCCAAGTGAATCAACTATTAATCTCTATTAACATTCAATTCGGTCAATTAGTCAACCTTACTATTATCACTTACCACTTCATTACCCATTTTATGGTTTTGCTCAAATGGAACAACTGGGGAGGGTTACACCCAAGTTTGACTGCCTTTTTTAAGAGGATCAATAGCATATTCTCCTTGAAAGGTGAAAATGCTCTGTTTTAAGTGAACTACGTACCTCAATCCCCACAAAATACTTTTCTTTCCCAGGGCCCTTTCATCCCTATCAATTGAATAATCTCTTGTTATAATAATATCATCGACACACATTAAGTATAATATAATTAACCTGTAAGTACCTTATTGTGAATGTTTGAAAAATTGAGTGTACGATCTTCTCGACTTAACTTATAACCCAAGAACACCATTACTATTTTGGTAAATCTTTCAACAAAATAAACATGAGGTGCCTGTTTTAACCCATGCACGCAAGGTCTTCTTTATTTTACACACCTTTATTAGTTATTACCCTCATAATACCAACTCCCAGGGAAATCTTCATATACAAGATCATCTTCTAAATCTCCATGCACAATTAGTGTCATTTCCACCGAAAGTGGATAACAAGAAAAAAGTATAATCTGCATTGTATTCATTTTTGTTATTAAAGAAAATGTCTCTCAATAAGGCAATAACCAATGACATATGTTTCAGTGTATCCCTCTGTCACTAGTCTCACTTTGTAACGACCAAGAATATTGTCTAATACAGTATGCACTTGACGGTATAAATTCATTCGTCTGCACTCCATTGGTCTTTTGTCCTCTTGTCTCTCACAATCACCTCTTATTTTCTTATTTTTAGCTCCAACCCAGTTTTCATCCTTTTAGACTTCTTTTGTCGATGTTGAGATCCTCACACATTCAATGGCTGAAATGAAGTTTTGATGCTGCCTGCAAGGAGGAGCCAATGAGAGATAAAATTAACTGCTTAAATATTGCAATCAGCAAGTTATTTCGATAACTCAGACTTACTGTATCTTTTACTAGTTACAATGATAATTCAAGCCTTTGCGCCTTTCCTTCCTTTACTATTAAACAAAAAATCTCCAATTAGCTATACATATATTGTAGTACAATTATTTTTTTAAAACTTTATCCAGTCACAAATTATTTTGGTAAATTAGTTGATTTATATAACAATTGCTTTGAAAATCGTACAACTTTTTATCAATTGATAGTGTAAATTTTTTCAGTGTACTAAAATAAAACTATTTCTAGTACCTTTTTAAGAGATACATTTTAAATTTTGATTATTTTCTGAAATAAATAAACTCAAACAAGCATTAACATGTAAATTAATGCAGACTAAGTTTATTCAAAATTTCAAATCTACTATATATAAAACTAATTTAAGTATGAATATTATTTTTAGATGATTGTGTAAACTATACAATATACTATCACATTACTAACTCAATCAAAAAAAGACAATAATGTACTCAATAGAATATAAAGCTCCCTGACTTCCGGCAGTTGGCGTGAGAACGAAATGACGGGTATCTATTATGTACACTTTGGCTGCATGGCACTGAATTTTTTGTCGTAAAGCTCTTGTTTTGAACCGCACATGGATGATGAAACTGTATCTATCTGCAGGTGTTTTATACCCTTATTTCTTTTACTATTATTTTATCTCAATATACAAAATCTTTCATTGAATCAATGTTACCTCAACATACTATAGTCTCCCTGACAAAACCTCACACTAGCACACCTAATTAGAGACAAATGCCTAAATTTATGTTTTGGCATGTGGATTAATTGCAAAACTAGTTTTAAATGAAGATAATTTTAGTTAAAATTAATTAATTTATGTTTAGTTATTTTTTTATTTAAAAAAGTAATTGTAAAATTTAGTAATTTTTTTTATCTAACCCAATATTAACTTACCTTGTGTTTGGCTCAGCGTCTACATGAACATCTTTTTTGTGCAAATGGTACTATGTACTGAAGGCACATCTTGTGCTTGAGCCTTCTTTATTATTAATAAAACTTGCTTCTTGGCTTTTTTAAAAAAAATATATATGAGCCTGTTTGAATGAGATTGGTGCAGAAGCAACTAATATTTGATTCAGTGTGATCTTGGATAATCTAATGTGAATCCAAAGATGCAGTGAAGTTAATTACTTTCAATTTCAATAAATTATTTGTATAATTTTTTTATACAATTGATTTAAAAATAATTTTATATCATACTTTAAAATTTTTTTTGGAAATAATTATTTTTTAGTTAGTAAAAAAAAGTGTTTTTAGAATATAAATAAGATACTGTAATTTATAATTCCTTTATCCAAATTTTTTTTACTTAACCAAAAAAAATTTAAAACAATATTTTTTTATAAAATCAAATATACTGACCAGACAAATTTTTTTAAAAAAGTATCATTGTCTAAAATCAATTCTACCTACCACAAAATTGATTTTATTCAAAGGAATTTTCTATCCAAACACATGCAAGAGCACTGTGCAAAATCCAATTTGCGCAATACAACGTGAGTAATCGACTATTCAAACAGGCACAGTGACGTACAGATAGCGAAAGTACTTGCTTCTCTTTTCTTTTTCTTTTTCTTAAACATGTTTTTAGGGGCTCATTTCCTTTCCTGTACTGGGCAGGTCTAGTAACCGGAAAGGATCGAGTTCCTATTTAGACCTTCAAAGGCGTTTACTATCTTTAGTCCCTCCAATTAAAATTTATATTTTTTAGTCTCTTAAATTTATAAAATATATTTTTCAATTTTTTATGTAGGAAAAAATTGTCACATGTTATAAATTCAAACCACAAAAAATAGTCAATCCAAGACTATTTTTTTTCATGAATTTTAGGAACTAGAAAAAAACAGATTTTAATTTTAGGTTTAGACAAATCCCAAATTTTAGAAAACAAATATATTTAAACTTTTTTTTCTACAGTGATCATAAGTTAAAACCTAACATCTCGTACAAATTACCTACGTCTTTCATAACTAATCTGACCCTAATGGATTCCTCCATTTATTTTTCATTACAAATATATTTTTTTCCAACACATTACAACTCAGTCATTTAAAAGTTGTAAATAAAACTTTTAACAGTAACAAAAAAAATATTTTCAACAGTAAAAAATACCATCTAAAATACTTTAATAACGAAAAATAAAGAAAAACCCAAGGACTAAAACAAAAAAAAAATTACAGGAAAAAATGAAAAAAAAGCTAAATTACAAGAGAAAAAAGGTATTTAAGCCATTTTTATATTATTATCTAATTATAAATTTTCATATGTGATAACTTTAAAAATTATATCTGAAGTATTATTTTTAATTAATTTACAATGCAATTTACTCTGACAATAAATGAAAATTAAACTTTTAAAATTTTGATCCACCAATTAAAATTTTAATATAGTTTTGTGCACTTTTTTAGCATGTATATCATTCTTTGAGAAAGTTCATTCCGTTAGCTCTACATTGTGAATTCTCAAACAATTTTGAAGTCTTGACAATGAATTACAAAATGTAGGGTTTAATTTTCTTTTGGGATCACAATGATCAAAATTCCTCAAATGTATATTAGTATGTTTGACTATTGCTTCAATGCTAACGGGGGTTGATAAAAAGGGAAAAAGTATTCTACTCAACTTAATTAAGATGTATAAATAAATTAATTTCAATTATAAATTTTATATAAGAAAGTGTCAAATTTATATGAAACAAACATGTTCTAATCCTCCACCCAGTCTTCAAATTCTGTAAACATGCGGTACTAATCATGAACCTGCCATTTGGCTCCAGTATTCTATTACTTTAAATGGTGAAAGGAAAAATTGAAGATGGATCCAGTATTCTATTACTTTAAATGGCTCAAGGTAGCACAATAATAATGACTCTTCTACTCTCAAGACACCGGAGCATATTCTTGGATGGTTGAAGCCAGTTTATTTCGATCATCTTCTGTTTTCATCCGGATCAAGAATGTACGTGCAACAACACCATCGTTATCTCCACCACTTCCGTCAGCATTACCCTACAATATTTTCAAGTTTCACAAACGATTTCCATACGCACGAAACACGCTCAAATAAATAAATGAGAAGGTGAAAACCAAAGAATCTTAATCAAGGGAAGCTATTCAAATAACAACCATCTTAAAACAACTATGCACAAGCGTACAAACTTTTTGACAAATAAAATAAACACCTGGAGAAGCTAATATTAGCTTATTAAAAAAAGGACTGCTTTCAGTTTTTTTTCTTTCAATATTTTATTTTATTGAAACTGAACTTTTAAACATTTCAAGAACAGACACTCTCTTCATTTTTCCTCCCTAGAAAATTGATAAATAATTACAATAGAAGCTGTAAAAGCACCAAGAGCAAAACTAATTGCTCCGTCATGGTAGAAATCACATTGAAAAATAGAGACTATACAGCTAGTGGCGGAATTGAAACCATTTCATTGACATAGGAGACATATTGAACCTAGGAACAGATTAGCCAATGGGCTAGAAGCCAAGACCACCTGACATTGGAAATCATCCCTTTTAGTTATTGTAGAAAAACTGCATGCTAGTCATCCCTTATAAGTTTCCTTTCTATTCTCAAAACATTCAAGGCATTGTTATCCTATACAGTGGTTTTTCTATTATAGCGATATTAAACTTCTTTTTACTATCTGCATGCAAGCTGTCCAAAGGTATTTAGCTAAATTGCAATATTTCAGTGCCTTACCGAAGTATGGAATATTGCGACAAGAGAGTTCTTCTGCAGATTTGTCTTGATTCCTGGATACAGCAGGGCATTGAGAAGAATTTTTCCTACCTGCGGCAGAGGTAACAGAAACTGAAACAATAAGTGAAGTTCTCAATTAAATAACAAGACTACAGATTACATTTAAATCGATCCCCTAGAATATAAGCACAAAGAAAAAAGATAAAATGAACAAACCTCATTTCGAACAACAATTGTAGGTTTGGACTCTTTGGTAGCCTTGCTGACACCCTCTTTGCATTTAATAGACAGTTGGCCCATTCCTTTATCTTTCCATACATCTTTATCTGCTGGATCACTTGACTAGACATACCAAGGATAACAGAAAACAATCATCTGAGATGAACATTACAAAATCAAACTGAATTGAAACAAGAGCAGAAAAATAAAAAAACACTGCCCCATATCTATACTCTACAGTGACATATTCAGTATAAAATTAACCTATTAAAAAATACCTTCACATAAAGCTTGCACTTTACTTCATGTACAATGGCTACACCTTTCTCTTCTGACTTCTTAACTGATGGGCTGCTAGGCTGCTCCAATTCATTTTCTGAGACCAAATCAAGAATATTTTATTCATCATCCCCTAACTTCTTTCTTAGAGAAGTTATATTTTATAAATGTCATGAATATAATCAAACATAACTAAGGTAGTGCAAATATGGGCCACAAAATTGGCTATTATGGGCTAGTTTGTTTAAGCTTATAAAAAGTGATTTAGTGATATAGCTTTTGTATAGCCTATTTTTTTTAGCTTATGAGAAAAGCAATACAACATCTTTTTTTAAAAGTTTTTTCTTTTTATTCTTTTGAAGAAGCTCACTAATTGATATAATTTTTTTCAACGTACCTTTTAATTAGAAAAACACTTTTTCTTTTAGAAAACTCAAACAAACAGGTAATTTATAAACATGGCAAGGAAGATTATTTATTGCTTCCATGTTGCTGAGCCACAATACAAGGTCAAAAGTAATAATGGTAATATCTAAGGCTCACCAATCAACTTGGCACGAGCAACCAAAAACATTAGCTACTGAAAGTAGTTTGTAAGGGAATTAAAAATTCAAAGAGATGCCATTTATTCATGTTATTCCCAAAAGCAGGGAGCACCCTGCCCCTCCCCGCAGTTAACATTACCATTTTCTCCAATAAAGATTATTTGGACAAAACTGTCCCTTTTACCCTGAGTGAGGTAAGAAATAAAGTAGTCAAAGGAGAAGAATAGACACACCCTTTATTGCTGTTCCGTCAGTATTTTAAAGAGATTTTTATTTTAATAAAAAAAGAAATGAAAGAAATAAGATAACTCAGATTTGACAAGATAACAGGTAACAATGAAAAGACCAGTATCTGAAGTACTCAATTCAGTTTATAGGGATAAATAACTCAATTGTTGTATCACTCCTTCTCCTGTTTAGTAAGAGTTTCTTTCACTATTCAATGGGGAAAAAAATTCCATTTATGTCTCAAAAGCTGCATATTTAGTTATGTTCTTTCAGCATAGGGTATCTTTCATCAAAAGCATTGCATATTGAGGAAAAAAAGGTTATCATACATCCATGCAATAGCATGCATTTATAGCCAGTCATTTAGTTATCAACACCATCTACCACCAAGAAAAGGAAACAACCTTCATTGATAAACATATAAATAAACAAGAATAACTCGGACAATAAAAGATGTCATCAGAATAGGTCACAATCAGCAAAATCACGATACAAAGTATAATTCCTAAAAGAAATAAAGGCAAGATGAAGGGTCTAGAATTGAATACTCACCACCCTCTACATCATCTGAAGCATTGTGGTTAGAGGGAGCCAAACTTTGATTAGAGGGGGACAAACTCTGATTAGAGATAGCCGGACTTTGATTTCCTAAAAATGGAAAGATGGAAAATTAGCAGCCAATCCCAAAAGTGATATAATCGACTGCCTAAGTTCAAGGTATATCATTGAACTGGATAAAATAAATAACAAGTCAGTAAGATTATTATGTATGTAAAATTAACTTTGCTAACCTTCATTTTTAATTGTCAAAAGGTTTTTTATTTTACAAATTCATAAGCAAATGCAACATGAAGTTACAGCAATTATGTGAGCACCTGTAGAGGGTATAGAGAATTGGCTTTGCTTAAAAAATGGCAGGACTAAAAATCTATCAAAAATTTATAGGGACTATAAACTGGATTTCAAGATATTTTGAGAGACCAAAAAATATTTTATAGACACACATATATGTAAATGTATGTATATATGGGATACATTTAGTGAGAACAATTCTCATTTTAAGAATGTGAGAACTATAAGCCATACAATCACACATGGATAGTCAAGACTCAAGATTAAAAGTTAGTTAATGGTCACATGACCTTGTAAGAAAAATCATGTGCATTTATGTTTTAATCTTGACTATTCAAATATGACCAAATGGCCTATATTTATTATTTTATAAGAGTATTATTCACGGACTTGGTGAGCGTTTAGTTCAGCTTTTTTTTTTTTTTTGAGAAATACTAACTTTCTTTTTGCTAGATTCCTAAGATAGCTTTTGAACATCAACATCAACAGCACCTTTAACTCAAGTTAATTGGGATCGGTGGTAGATGAACTCAATTATAGATACGAAGAAGTTGAAAAAAAAGGAAGAAAAAGGGGAAATAAGACAAAAGAAAAAGAAAATACGATAAAAGAAAAGAAGGGTGAAAGAAGGAGCGGAAAAAATAAGAGGAAAATAACTAAAAAAAACCCGTCTAGAACATGGAGATAATAACATGTTTAACCATCCACCAAGCTTATAGTTTTTCTCTAATCCGTCCTAAGACACACCTTCCGTCAATCTATATCTCACTCTATTAAGTCTTGTTTAATTACCTTTCTCCAACTAAGTTTTGGTTTACTTCTACTTCTTTTTGTATCAAGCTCTTGATAACAAACTCTTGAGATAGCTTTTGAACAAATTTTTTTATCTTTTTTTTTTTTTGTTTTTTTGGGGGGGGGGGGGGGGGGGGGGGGCACTGTTACCAAATAGGGCTTAGATTTCCCTTGAGTGGCACACATTGAAGCACCAAATGCAACCAGTCTAATTTTCCACCAATGTGACCTCATTCTAGAGTTACTTTGAATTATGAGAAGAAAACTTATTGGGTATATTTTTTTAAAAGTGAGAAGAGACCTACCAAATCCAAAAATGCCTTGACTGTTTGAAAATAATCCAGGGCTCCAAGAAGTAGTAAAATTTGTAGCAGTACTAACAGGAGTAGACCCAGTTTTTCCTCCAAAAGGTTTATTTTCTTTGTTTATTACTTCAGGCAAGAGCTTTTTCCCAGAAAAGGCAGGACCAGCATCAGCAGCCAAATTTTCTGCCTTAGTGGCATTTCCTTTGAGCCAGTCGACAACATCACTAAACTTTTCCTGAAATAACACAACTTTACAAGATCAACTTTTTCCAACTTTGTATATGCATGATTTGCACCATTACTTGGAGTAGTTAAGCAGCAGTATAATTCCTAAGAAAAAAATGAGCATCCATGCTAAAACTAGCTCAAAGAATAAGAGGAGTAAAAAGCTAATCGCATTAACAAGCAAAGATGCTCCAGTACAGCCTTAGCCGCTATCCCAACAATAAATTGAAAAGCAGGTAACAGGTTAAAGGGCTTATATTATAGATAGGGTGCCCAAAACAAGAAAGCATTTATACTTCAAATACTTGCCCTTACAACAGACTCCAACTCTTGGTTCAAACAGAAATGTTATTATTATCATCATCAAGGACAGTTACTTCTCAAGTAGTACTTCAGTGTTTTCATAAATATAGGCATGCCTATGACTGTGAGTGTGCATGCATCTATTTCACTGCAGCATGCACAGCCACGAAAGTAATAGTACTACTAGATATGGGATCAGCTACCTATAAAATGGTACCTTCAGTAACACATTAATTGAGTACAGATAGTAAATTACAAATACAAGTGATATATGATTTTAGTGAATTAAACCATGAAGGGAATTACCATAATGCTTGAAGCATGATCTAAGTAATCTCTGACACCATCTTCCCAAAGCTCATCAGGATGATTCTTTAGTTGTGTTTGAACCCAACTGGGAGAAACAGACAGCATAACAAGGAGAAAAGTTATGCAAGAGCCAACGTGGCATTTATTACAAAAGAAATGCAAAATCGGTAGCTTGTATTATATCAAGACAAGATGCTGTATAACGATTAACGACGACCAACAAATAAGCCAAACCAAAAGTCCAGAACAAGATATCAAATCTCATTGACAGAAAAATGCAAAAGAAAAACTGTTGACATGGAATTAAAGATGAACCTTGCAAATTGGGTATTTAAAGCTCTCACATGCTGCTGTGATGACTCCGCCCGTTTCATATCCAATGGTGGTGCTGCCACAATTGGTTGTTGAGATGGTTCGGCCCTATGGACATCGAAGAGAGATCCTTCCATTATTCTTTTATTCCGCAACTGCATCATGAGGGAGGAACAATAAGGAGAAATATTCTTTCTCATATAAAATACTTAAAAGGGGTGTCAAATCTCATCGTCTGACACTGCGAATTTCTGTTTGGCCTCCAAATTCAACCTTTAGAAATTACTTTTTCTTTAGGACGGGGGTGTTTACGTTACAGCAACATGCATCACTCGGCAAAAGTCGAACACTTAACGGACCAATACTCAACATTGAAGTAAAAGCAGGCATAAAACTTAAATAAGAGTACAAAAACCATAAACACAAAAGTGCAAAATATTAAACAGAAACGATCCGGTCTTAATTCTCACCACACTCCCACAATACTGAAACTAAAAACTTCCGAGGCTGATTGTCAAAGATGGTTAATAATCGCATGCACGTTTGAAATAACGAGTTTTCTAAGCGGCTATCTACTATTCTCCACTTCCAAGCTTTATTGCTCTTCAATCTATTGCCAACGATTACTGAATTATAAAATAAGGAGACACTCTTAGAATGCTAATCACAAGCATCTCTTCAGAACCCATTATGCAGACATACAACGCTAGATAAATTTATAGAACAAAAAAGAAAAAAAAAAAATATGATTCTCATAGTTCAGAACGAGCTCACGAATTTTATTCTATTCAAAATAGGGGGGAAAAGTTGAAGGCAGAGTACATAGATAAAAATGAATGGTCCAAAACGACAATAGCAATTGCGTTAACGGTCACACTTACCCCCGTTTCGCTGGTATCGACCTGGTTGGGTTCCGACGCGGCCAAACGCTTCGAGCCTTTCATCATCGATTAGGGGAATTAGGGTTTTGCAGTAATTATTAACGGATATGCTTATGCAGATGCAGAAGCACAAAATCCAGCGTATGAAGGAGACACTGGAATTGGGTGGAAAGCCTCCTTTTTCTGAAAAGGGGAACTTTCAGAAACTAATAAAATAAAATAGTACAAAATTCCAACTATTTTCTCAAAATTAAATGTTACCGTTGGATGGAATCGGGAGGTTACTTTCAATTGGGACCGTTTGATGGACCTTGATTAGGGTTTTTCATCTACACTGGAAACTTCACATGGAGCACGTGCTGTTCTGATGGCATGTCGACACGAGTGAGGGCCACATGCTAGGCCTTGTTTAAGCCCAATAGGAAATGAACTCTCCTTTGCCTCAAAGGCTCAAACTAAAATTCCGTCCAATTAAACTCGTAACAAATTGTTTTAAATCGATGGAATGGAATTTTTTAGTTTGAAAAAATATTTATTAGGGTCTATTTGTTTTATGGATTTGATTATATTTTTAGAAATTATATTTATGGGAATGCTATTGATGGAAAAAAATTTCATTAAAGATGTTTGAAAAATATATAATTCTTGAGTATATTTCTAAATTTATTTTAAATTAAAAATAAAAAATCAAATAAATAGATAAATGAGGTAGAATGAAATAAAATGAGAAATTATTGTAAACATTTTCATATAAATATAAGATTCTCATCCTTTTACATGAAAATATAAAAAAGATAAAACATATATCTCTCTTTCCTTCCGTGTTTGCGAACTTGAATATTGTACATGAGATTGCCCGCGTATCCAATCCTCTGCCACGTTGCAAAAATGGCACTTTATGGAATTTTCAATATCAATATTATCCCAAATACTCTGCTTGAAGAAATCAAACAACAACTTCTCTATCTCAATTCTCAAATAGACAGACGAATTACTTTTTAACACGAGTGAGAAGGTCGAGCGCGTTCTCTTCTACGTTGTCATGAAACAGGTGTTATTATTTTCCATTTGTGTACTCAAATAAGTGATACTAGCACTGGATAAGGTTTTGTGGGATGATTGTATATTGATTCATTTTCCTCTAGTTCTGACCATGACTTTAAACAATTATAAAAAAATTCTATTTATCGAGTCTCATTTATAATTTTACAATTTTTAATAAATTTTAATTTTAATTAATAACAAAAAATATGTTACCAACAACGTTTCTTAAACAAAAGAAGTGGAAAATGACCTTCAAGGATGGAACATGATGGGGAGCTTAAAGGAGATGTAAACTCTTCATCATCATCAAATAATGGACAATCTAACACCGATGCAGGACTAAATTGTTCCTTCTCATTCGGGCAATCCTTTTTTCCACGAGAGTAAACCTGTAATTCATAATGTTCCTTAAAAAATACTACAGTACTAAATGAATGAAAGGGCTTACATGCAAATATGCAGTTATTGGTATTTTCGCTTCTCATCCTCTGTTCGAGTATTAATAACTCGACTCTTTTATAGGATTAAATAAAAATGAATTAAGAGCTTAAACATAAGATGTTAAGTTCAAGATCTGATTTTCATTAGATCTTCAAGAGATAAACAAATATCCAGCATGAAAAATAAATTTTTGCAGAAAAATTTTGAAGATTTACATTGTGTTAAAAAAATAATTTTTTCTCTTTTCTAATATCTTAAAATGATATTTATCAAAAAAAAAAATAAAAGACATTTTGAGATCTTCACTAGATATAGGTTCATCAAAAAGTATTCTAAGATCTCAATTTAAGATCTATCATTAAAAATTTTATAACCCATAAAGTTGATAAATCATGAAAAAACAAACTGTATGATACAACTACCATATGTTTCACTCCACTCAACTTAACCGAGTGCTACCTTATCAATACACAGTTCCTAAAAAAATATGGAAATCACATAGACACATTCATATTGAAAAAGGCGTTCTCGCTTATGAAACACAGTCATACTATTAATCCACCACTAGTTGATTAAAGTGTACTACTACAGTACTAGTGAGCGAGTACGCGTCAAATTGAAAAGTTCCATAATGAGACTTCATCGTCATGAAATATGTCGACGTCATTCCAGTCCCTACCATCTCTTGCAGAGGGAGGAGGAGACATCAAAGGCTCATTCGCAATACTCAAAAGCAATTCATGCAAGTCTTGAACTTGGTCCACATACATCCCCTCTTGTTGCTGCAGAGGCTCTTGAACTACTTCATCATTCGTGGCCATCACACTCTGCTGTTGGTGGTGTTGTTCATTAACGTGGTCCTCAGCTGCAACTGCAAATGCCTCAGCAGCCGCCACCGCCGCTCGCCGTATCTCATCCACGTCGTTGGTCGCCGGCACCGTCAGACGCCACAAGGAATCCGCGAAATTGAGGCACGCGGACTTTCCCCTGAGCGCGAGCGCGGCAACGTCGTGAGCACGTGCGGCCATTTCGGGCGTTGGGTATGTCCCGAGCCAAATCCGCGAGTTGTTGTTGGGAACTCGCATCTCGCAGACCCACTTGTTCTTGTTCCTGCGACGCACTCCTCGGAAAACGGGGTGCCTGGTCTCCTTGAACACTCTTCTCCCCGCTCGCTTCTTTGGGCGCGCTGACGCTAGAATCACTTCCTCGTCTGAGTGGGATTTGAAAATATTCATCCGAGAGGAGTTGGCGTTGTTCGCTTTGGGTGTTGTGTTGTTCAAGTGTGTCTGGTTTTAGTTGAGGAGGGAATGTGGGGGGGCATATATATAGTTTTTTAATGTGGGATAGGATCACATCATAGGATATTAGTATATAGTTGGACCACGTACCAGGCACTATGCGGACACGGTCTTGGACACTACACGACCAGGGTGGGCCACTGTAACTCCAACCCCACGCCTTTCACTACTGTAAAGTACATCTTCAACTGAACTGCTAGGTAATGGTGAGGTCAAAATTATTATTCCTTCCATTCAATTAACAAAAAATGGTTTTTACTTTGAGGATGTTGTTAAAATTTAAATTTAACTAATTAAAGCTTATATAAGATCATATTACATTTACATGATTAATAATCACACATGAGATTAATCTTTAATCCAGCATAAACACAAATAAATTTAATTAATTCAATAAAATATTATGGATTGAATTGGACAAATTATAAGTATTTTATTTTATTTTAAAAGAAAATCAAAAATTAGATTGAATAAAAAAATATATATTTTTTCAATTTCTTTCTCTTAAAAATCATGAATGTAAACTTTTTTAATTGATTAATTTATCAGTTTAGAATGATTTAGATGGATCGTTAAGTTAAACTGCAACTGTTAACTTTTTCATGGATAATGATGATATAGCAAAAGTTGCAACAAGCTGTTGTCTTGACACTTGACCTCGATGTCTCCCACTACGGCTCCAGACTCCAGCTACTAATGGTAATGACAAAAGGTTTTTTTGTTTTTTTATATAAGATAATGAAATGACAAAAGGTTTAAAACGTGTTTTTGTATGTTTTTATCCATATTTAGTTACTATTGTCTATTGTTGTGCCTTGCTAAGTAGTGAGAACATCAGGGTCACTATCACCATTTGAAGGACAGCTCTGCTAGCTCTAGAAGATTTTACTAATATTCCTGACTGAAATTATTTAGCCACGTTTATTTTACAGTTATTTTAGTGAATCCAAAGATTCTAAGTTCTAACTGTCTTATCAACAGGGAGTATATCAATAATGGATCAAGAGTGTTCAATAAATTATACTATTAAATATATTTAAACATTCAGAGAGTTTCCCAGACAATTATTTTAAGAATATTTAGTACATAATGTTTGATATATTATATTCTATTTTTAATTATTTTAAAAAATAGTATTGACTAATTTTATATTATATATATATATATAAATCATTAATTTAAATTTTTTATTTTTTTAACAAGTGTTTTGAAGAACATTTGTTTAACATTGAGTCATATATATTACTTTTTTCTTAGAATGAGTCTTATTACTTTGTTAGTATTTTGTTAATATATTTAATTTAATATTTAATTTTTTAACTAGTACCTCAGTGACATTTTCTAACATTCT
>PYAF01000142.1:5936919-5967998 GCA_007407185.1 Glycine tomentella | reverse complement strand
TGTAGTAAAATGCAGCCTCTTCAGGGCGCCCTAGCTCCGAGTGAAGTTTTGCCAAGTTGTGCAGAGCAATTGCTTCCCTGTCATTACAGTTTGCTGCCCTTCTGTAACACTTTATTGCTTCATCAAGCATGCGAAGTTGATCAGTTTCATAACACTGAGCCATTGCAATCCACAAACGAGAATCATTTGGCTGCAAGAATACAGATTTTTTGAAGTAATGAAGCGCATAGAAAGGCATGCCCATCATCTCATAAGCCTGTCCTAGTCCATACCAAGCACGATAATCACGTGGGTCTATATCTACTGCCCGACGATAGGCATCCACAGCAGCAGGAGTGTTTTTCATCTCTACAAACTCATGCCCCATGAGTGTCCAAGCCGATAAAAAGTTTTTGTTCAATTTAAGGGCTCTCCTAAAATACACAACTGACTTCTCATGCTGTCCCTTTAAACTGTAGTAATTCCCAATAATACAACAAGATTCAGGTCTGTATTTATCAGTCATGAATACTCTATGGGCAAGATAACTCAAAGCAGAAAAGCATTCCTTTGCATAAAGCACATTGGAGTACATGTCCATGTCTTCCACTCTGTAAGGATCATTACTCAGCAGTTCTTCAAATATTTCTTCAACTTGGTCAAATTCCCTCAAACTGTACTGGGCTTTTGCAATTTGTGCTTGTATATAATTACTATTACTAAAGGTGCCTAGTAGGTATTCATATTTTGACAGAGAATCATTGTGCATCCTTAGTTCTTGGTAAACACTGGCAAGGAAAAAGTCCTTCATCCAATGGCTATTGAGATTAAGACTATTCAATATATCCACTGTTTTGCATAAGGATTGCAACTCAGTCCAGGCATTCCAGTTCCAAGGGTAGCTATTCACAGATTCTACAAGAACTGTACGTGCAAGATTCTCACTGCCTTTCTGTTTGAGCACAAGACCATATAAGTACAAACAAAAAGGATCAACTTTGCCGTTCTTGCGAAATGTTGACAACTCTCTCTCCAAAGAAACCAATTCATGATTGACAGCATCACTCTTACCCAGAGGCCCCTCAAGTTCTATCATCTCTTCCTCTTTCCGCTTTTCACCAGCCTGTAAAAAGTAAAATATTATGGAAAAATATTAACATGAACAATGTACGCTGTATTGTTTTTATTTTGATTTCACTAAAGAGAAAAGTAACAAGTTATGCAGCCACAAATACTATGATCAACAATCTCTCTATATCTATGGATAGATATAAGGGTGTGGATTAACTAAAGTAGTCGAAGAAAAATTTCTCTTAGAAAAGTGTATGTTACAGGAGTGGAGTCACAGTGATAGAAAAATATATTAAAAAAATGTTTTTGGAACAAAAATATATAAAAAAATAATGTTTTCATTTTAAGAAAATCCTACACATATCATTGGATGGAAAGTTGAATCCCAGATGATGTACAACATGGGATCAATATTACATTAGCCATTCACCCAATGGTTTTGTACTGTTTATGGCCTGACACCGACTGCAGCTTCCACAAATATATTCAATGTTGTCAAGCTTATCCATATTGAAGGAACCACACTCTTATGCAAAGAAATCATGCATAAAATGCCATTATAACATAGTTCATAGCATGCAATATGGAGAAAATGCATAGTCAAAATGAAGTCAATTGAGTATAATTAGACTTTTTACATGCCATGGCATCTAAAGACTTCTTTTTGAGACAAAAAGCACACCATGAAGTTGCACAACTATTTACCATAATGGTCATGTGGAGAGTACAGGTCCAGATTAAGAAAAACAGAACACATAATGAAGGTAAACATCACTTGACAGCACTAGACACCAAGAATAAAAATAGATGTAGCCCGCCAATGAAGCTCAAATACTCCAAAAATGGTAAAGAATTGATGACATACTTGCATCTGATACTGATACATGTATGGTACTTTTAGATATGTATCAGAGATTCAGATGTCGTATCATACAAGTGTTGCATCAAGTATAGGCTTCATAGTAATCCTCTTTGCTTAGAAAAAGAAGAAGAAGAAAAATGTAAACATAACAGGCTATGGACCTTCTCCTTAGAACAAAGTAATCAAAATGGCCTATACCAGCACAGAATGTATTCACACCTATTAATTGCATTCTATTTAGAGGATAACCGGCATCTCCAACCAAAATAGATTTTGCCATGAAATTGAACTGAAAGAAATGTTTATGTAATCCTTCTATACTTCCACTAACTTCACTGAAGCCCTTTGTATCCGCTAATGTGAATTAATCGAATTACAATCATCAAAGAAGATTCGTTAGCCAAAGACAAACACACACGTGTATTAAGAATCAAATTCTCTTCAATGATACATACGAATCATCGGGAAAAGAACATTCAACTCCAGAATGCACCAAAACTCAAAAAGTCCAAGCTTCACTATCACATTAACACGTAAAATCCCACTGATGAAAAGGCACATTCAATCCAAAGCAAAAGAGGGAACACAAAACTGACCAGATAGAGAGCATGGCAGCGCAGGAACACCGATTTCCTTCCGTTCTGATCGTGAAGAACATGAGCAGCTCTCTTATACTCACGGCAATCAAAATAGGACTTTGCCAGAAGGTAGAAATCACCATCTACAAGTTCATCTTCCTCCATCGCAGGCGTGGCAACATACGAAACACCGGCGATTGGGGTCCCCGTGATCTCGTGAGTCTTGTACTTCCTGCGAATGCTCGAACTCCCACGCTGAAATCTCGTGTTCGAGGGAGTGAACTTGGCAGGGTCTTGCTCAATACCCACCAACTGTTCTGCAGCCCTGAAACCACATTTTCGTCAGAAACAAACGACCCATTTGCGGAATCACACAGAAAAGTAAAAGGGGACTTCAAAATTCAAAACTTGAGGTCAAGTGGAAACCCCCAATTTGTTTGAATTAGGGTTTTTGTAAGGGGTACCATTTAGAAGCAGAGTAGAGACATCGATCACTGAGTTGGCGGATCGCAATGCGAAGTTCACTTCTGCAACTCTCTTTGGAACTCATTGCCTTCGGCTACACTGCATGTAATGCAAACACTGCCACTGCTGTTTTCAAATTGCTCTCTCCAATTCCTTCCCCCCTATCTTTTTCATTCGCTTCTACTTTCTCTCGCCTTTTTTAAAAGAGCCGTTTTTTATTCTATGGTTGTTTGACTTTGGTAGAAAAAAAAAACAATTTATGTAGATTTTTGTTATTTAGTTCTGTTCTGTTCAGAGAGAACAGAAATGTCCAACAAGTGGTGTTGGATGATTTTCTATATGATCAGGCTCTCTCTCTTAAGAAGCTCAGAGAGAACAGAAATGTCCAAAAAATGTCACAGCAGCTATACACACAAAGCAATTGGTGTGTGGTGTGTGCCATGTGAGTGAATGGAAAGAGAGAGTCAGAATTGTCTGTACCTATCACCATAAGATGTGTTGTATTTATAGGATTCTAACCTGGACTTTGATAACATACTGTTGAGCCCAATATCTTCTTCCTTCATATGTGGAGATATTGATAACTAGAAGATAACAATCATATTTTCTATCTTCTGATGGTTATCTTATGATGGTTATGATAATAGATTAATGGAAATTTAAACATTTGAATTAATTGAACCAAAAATAATATATGTTTATCTTTTATTCGTAACAAGTTCAAAATTCTGAAAAGTGGAGAAAGGATTAAAATGACTTAGAGAGAAGGAAAATGTATCCATTGATGGGAGAGAAGAAAAACATATTAATTATAATTTTAGTAAAAAGTATTGAAATATAAATTTTTTTATATTATTATATGGACTGATTATTAATTTCATAATAAATATTTTAAAAGTAACTTAGACTAAATTTTAATTGGTTTTTAATTTAAATATATGAGGAAATAGTTTATTATAGTATAAATAATTTTATGTTATCATTCAATTATAAATTTTATGGATTCAATTATAAATTATTATATATAATAAATTTATTAATTTTTATAATTAATAACTACCTTAAAAATTATATCCATCAATGATTTTTAGACTGATAATGTAAAAAATAAATTTAAATTTGATCAAATTTATTAATCAAATAATTATCGTTGATAATTTTTTAATCATTATAGGTATATAGAAATCAATTCATTCATTTATTTAATATCTTCATTCTTAACTATTTACTTAATCATTTTTTATCTTCCAATTATTTTAAAATCCATTGCCTTCATGTAAAATCAATTATATGAAGTAAAATATCTTATATGTACATAAAATTAATTATTTTATCATCCATTGCCTTCATTTAATAAATTATAGTGTGCATAAAATCAATTATATGAAGTAAAATCTGTTATATGTGCATAAAATCTTTCAGTAAAAAAACATATATGCATAAAATCTCATATAATTTATTAAATGAAGGCAATGGCGCAAAAAATTGTTTTGTTTGCATTGATAATCTGTTAGATGTGTCATGTAGTCAATTATATGCATATCGTTGATTAAATGACGTCTGTGTTACACGTTGTGGGTCAAAGGGTAATATAATATTTTTTTATAAATAATATTTTTTTTCTCCTATCAAAAATCAAACAATCTTACGATATTATTTATTTTAGTTTGTCCTTTAATTCTTTTTAATCAAACAACTAAAAAAATCACCCTATTTCCAATTTATTTTTGTCTTTTCTCTTTTCACAAAATTTATTTCTTTCCTCGCAGTCAAACAAAATGTCAAATTTAACTTATAGAGTTAATAGTTTAGTTTTATCTTTTCAATTTTATGATACACACAAAATATGAATAAAAAGAAATTTTGAAAGATAAAGAAAGGATTAAGATTCCTTGTTGCTTTATGTTGATTCACTCATAAATAAGAAAGTTTTTGTAATTTTATTTAATTATATATTGCCAATAGCAAACGGGCTTATTTTGTTGGCTCATCCTATTTAACCGATTTAGCCTTTTGTGTTGAGTTAGGATATTCAACCCAAGATGTGAAGTTCTTTGGTTGGTTCTCGCTGAAGAATTTATTGTTGGTGGATGTGGGTAGCTTACCCAATGGCAACTTAATATGAAAGTCTGTCTGAAGGAGATATCGTGATTTGTCAGTGACAAGGTGCCTCTGCAGTGGTGATGATTCGTGTATCTTGGGCATGCAGGGAAATTTTATAGCTGCTGTATTTTGAAGGGTTGGTCGTATTATGCTAGCAAAGATATATGTTATGATATGTGCAGCATTTATGGTTCTTTTATGCTAACTGGTTGGCCAGAGAAATTTTTTTCAGCATTAGGACCTTTTGGTGGGGGGGAATTTCTGTATAGAATACGTGGGGCAGAACCACTATTTTGATGAGGGGTCTTTTGGTTGGTGGCATTGATTGGTTATGGCATATTTATATGGCTTTCATATTAATATTCCTTAACGAATATACTGAATCATTTGTACAGGAGCCTCAAATGCTCTTTTTGTAATGGGTTTTGGGCACCCCTTTGTGTCCTTTTATAGTTATATATTCTCTTATTTACTGATTAAAAAAAAGATATTCAACCGAATAGCCCGCTTTTTGCTCCATCAGAAAAAATAGGCCTTTCAGGTAAGTTTTTCCATCCAAAAGTTACACTTGATGCCTTCTAATACATGACAATGTTTTTGTTCATTGTTTATTGACAACGATAATATAGCTGGAGTCGCATCTATGAATCCATTTTTAAAGAAATTCTTCCCATACGAAAAAGAGCAGAACATAAAGCCTTCCTATAGCCAGTACTGTAAATTCGACAGCCAAACATTAACATTCCTTACTTCGTCTTTGCATCTGGCTGCTCTGGTGGCATCACTCGCCGCATGCATCCACGTACGGTAACTGAGAGTCTTTGGAAGATGCCTTATTATGATATATTGGGCCTGTTTGGTTTGAAGCACTTTTAAAAGAAGAAAAAATAAAATGAACTTTTATGTAAATAAAAATAAGTTTTTCATTAACTAATTTTTAGAAATTCATCAATATAGTTTCTCTTAAAGATGAGATGACATTTACAAATAAGTTAATAGAAAACTCACTTTATTTTTTTTTTCTTCTATAAATACTTTTAGAAAAATTTACATCAAAACAGACCCAATTGTGATGTACTTCTTTTGGGCTTTTGGCTGTGTTGCCCAATTGTGATAGCAACATGTCAACAGCAATTGCATGCAAATTTGGAAGATCCGAGATAGTAGCAAGTAAAAGTCCAAGTTTAATCACCCAAAGAAAAAAAAAAGGTTCAAGCTAGTTTAATTATTCATGATTAAGTCAATCTAGACCAACCTTATCAACTATTTTTCTGTTTCTGTAATCTTATGTCTTCTTTAGGATATCCCTATTTATCTAAATGTTGTTACTCAGACTTTATATTTACTTATAATCGGAATCGATACTGCAATCTTCATCTATTTTATTCTACAAATCGAGAGTTTTAAATTATTGTTTTTAAACACTTTTATAAAAAAAAAATGGAAAAAACCTGCTACAAGCACTTAATCATGAATTCATGATGTAACCCACTGTATATAGATATTTCTATGATGTTTGACAATATTGCAATTTGCGAGCCCAAAACAGAAAAAAGTAAGCTAATTGGGCACAAGTTTCCTATTTAATTTGATTATTATTCTAATTTTCCTAATACGATTTGGATTGCTCTTATTTCCTCTTAAAAATGACAGCTACTTCTGCAATGAAAAAAACCAACAACTGCAACGGTCATCACACGTTAATTAGGCACAAATTTTCATTAGATTATGTATCAATATTTGACTAGACCACTGTTGGGCAAATAAATGGAGTACGTTATAAGGTTTTCAAAAGAAAAAATCGTCACTTATCCACCAACTTGAGTTATATTCTTAGTTTCAAATGCATGGGACGGCTGAAATAATGCTTTGACTAACAACTTCTAGCTAGTAAACTATAATGGTCCACTGCCACATACTAGCTATATATAGTTCAAAGTCAAAAACTGAAACAGATACCTTTATTTCCTACGAATAGTTCACAAAATGGAGGTGGATGTATTTTATCGGATAAATAAAATATTAAAGATAATTAAAAAATGTAGGCTTTGATGGCCGAAAATCATGTGCCAACTCATTTATAATTATACGTAGTTTCCTTAAATCTCTATTCCAACATTTCTTCCTTTTGTTCGATTTTAAATATAACGGCTCATTTGATTGGAAAGTTGACAATGATATAATTGCTGGTTCGATCAATCCCCATATAATCCCAATTTCTCCACCCAATTCCTAGATGAGAGGGTTTCATAGTGTCCCACAAACCGAGTCTAAACCATTTTAAAAAGATAATTATTCATTGCATATTTAGACTAAGATGGTCTTTTTGATATTGGCAGTCGGACTCAGTCAACCACAAAACAAATATCCGTTCTTATGGAAGAGGAACCAGCAGGCCACTGGCCAGCATAAATCATGGAACCTATTAGATCCTATATAAGCTCATTTTAAGCCATGACAACCGTTGCCATGCAACTAAATAAATATTTGACTTGTCTAACTAGACAATCATAAGCGTCCAAAATTTGATACTTAATAACGTATATTTTAAGAATAATTCTTATTTTGAAAGTATGATAATAATAAATCTTAATCATATAATTTTATAGACGATGGCTATTTAATTTTTTTATTATTATTATTATTCAAATAGGGTCCAATATTTCAATAGATATTTTTAAAAAATAACTAATATTTTCAAAACTCCAACGCAATATATAAATTTATAATAAAAAATGTTATATACTTAAAGTATAACATTATATTAGTTTGTTAATATAATTTTGGTTAAATTATAATTTTGGTCTTTCTAATTCTTAAATTCATGATTTTAGTTTTGCTGGATTTTAATTTGTGATATTTTGTCTCCTAGTCTTATAAATTGGTGATTTTGGTCTTTGTTATAAATTATTAACAAATAATACTGATTAATTGAATTATTAAATTAATTATAAATTAATCAAAATAATTAATTATTAAAAATTGAATAAAAATATTTATTTTAATTTTTCATGATCCTCCTCTTATTTGTAAACACATCTTCTACCCTCACTGTCACACGAAACTCCACTAATAGTAACACCACATTAGAGTTAATAGTATTTAACTAAAGTTTTATAATGATTAATAATTTTTATTTAATTTAATATCTCTAATGATCATAATTGTTAGTTAATAATCTATAGAGAACCAAAACCGTAAATTTATAAAACTAGGAGAACCAGATATTACAATTAAAATTAAAGAAACTAAAATTATGGATTTAAAAAATTAGAAGAACCAAAATTATAATTTAACTTATAATTTTTTATTATGAGTTTACATTAAGAATTTGATACAATTTACTAACAAATTTAAACATTCTAAATTTAGGATAGGCTTAATAGTGGAGAGTTTAATTAGTAGCTTGAATGAAATTATAAATTTAAACATTCACCTTATACAACACACAAAAATGAAAAATATTATTTGTATAATAATTCATACAAAATTTGTACAATAATTTTTTTTTTGTTTATCACTCTCTTGCACGTACATAATTTATTACATGTCATAAGGATGCAAAGAAAATAAATACAAAAATATAATATTGTATAAATGGTTGTATATACACATGTGTGCTTATAGTATCGTTTTATTATTATAATCAGTAAAAAAATTATCTAGTATTGTTTTATTATTATAATTGGTAAATTTTTTATCGTCAATTTTTAACGCAAATATTTATTATATAAATTATTGACGAAGTAAAATTTCAAATTTTCATTCAACAAAATCGGAATTAAGGAAACGTAATCAAATTCATATTAGGAGACTTACCACATCATCTTCAACAAATTTCTGAATGCAAGCAAATATATATTAAACCTGCCTCAGTTTTGTTGAAAACCACGTAAGTATGAGCACTAAGCAGCAAAACATGGGTTTTGGCCCGAAGACAAGCAATAGGCAGAGGAGGATCAAAATCATTAAATTACGTAACAATATTTTATTGGGTGGAACATGAAATGAGACATAAGGTGAGACTCGTGATAACAATATTTTATTGGGTGGAACATGAAATGAGACATAAGTTGAGGAAGGCCCGAATGAAGAAGTACTTGAAATGAAATTGCCATTGACCGTAGCACGAGAGAATATACTTTCGATGCCGATAGAGACACGTGTGTATATGTAGGGAAATGAGTTTCCTTCTACGCATACAAATATTTTATGGAAGTTGCTGTCGTACTTGGTCACTTTTCGGTTTTCACTTGCAGCAATAAAATTACTCACACCCTTTGAACTTTTGTTGTGTCCGTGTGCATGACACGCTAGGAATAGTGTGGAAGATGAAGACAATGTTCTAGACAAAGAAGAGTCGTATACGAAGGTTGCTATGGCAATGTCATTGGCACCGTCCTTATATTATTATTTACTTTGACCAGCACAGTTTCTTCGATTTTTTATGGTTAACATGAACCGACTGGAGGAGAGTCACGACAAACCCTTGGGGGTTTTGCCACTGTTACCACGAATGGCATCAGCAACAACTACAGCAAAGTCTTTTTCCATCATAATAGTAACAATAATATAATATTCACTAATATCATTTTAAATATTTTTTACATTTTATTTTGTTTATCATTTTGAGAATTCATCATAATATTATTCCTTTTCTATTCGTTTAACTACTCCTTAACTGTCTGAACTTTACCTGTTTTGGTTATTAACACAAAATTGTTGTAGCGATGTGATATAAGGACTAAATCTTACAATTTCTACTTATAAGGTCAAAATAACTTGCTCTGGACATGTATAAAGATCGAATAAATAATTAAATCTTTTTTATTATTTACATCCATGTTATTACATCTTATCTCCCAAGAGTTGAAAAGTTACACATTCTTTATTTATGTTCAGGCGAAGTTTATATCTTTGTTAATAATTTCATTTAATATCAATTTATTTTAAAATTAAATCTAGCATAATAGCTAGAGTTTAGATTCAAGAATTCTTTCTTGTTCTCTTTTTCTTGTGACTTATGTAATGTTATATCTTCATTTTTTTTTCAATATTTTTTTTTATCATGGAGAAATTTAATGTCTCAAAACCTGTTGCAATCACTTTGAGTGACTTCTACACTAATCTTTTGTTCTTGTTCACGTTGGAGAATACCAAGAAGAAAGAACGAAGAGCTCTAACTCAAGGCTCCATCGGTGTCACGCACACCTCCTCTACCTAACCATAAACCTAAGTCTGCATCCCCCCATACAAGGTACAAGATTCATGGTTGTATGTGTCTGACATTTTAGGCCGCAGTATCTCTCTGATCCTTTTATCATGTCCTCATATTCATACAATAATTGACCGTTTCGCTTTCCCGGCCATAGGAGTCGGTCATCGTTTCCGCTTATGGGGTATAAGAATTGACCATCCGTTCTTCCTCTCTAGCGCACGACTTGGTTTTTATGACGAGATGTAAGTCGATCTTTCCGGGATGATTATTTCGGACGGTGTACAGTTTTCTTGTAGATTCTTTTACTTAAATTTGGAAACAGTGTCACTCACAAGTGGTAATTAGGGGTTCAAGTGGTTAGTTTTTATGGTTGTATAGAAATAATATCATTTTGATAAGTGAGGTTGCCAATGCCGAGTATGTGGTTGTTTTGATAAAATTTATATCTTGGTCATAGTTAACTGCCAAGATGAAAGGTTTTACTTTTCTCTTTTTTGAGTGATCAATGGATTTTGAGGCCGGACTTTATGAAGTTATATGTACTGTGTTTATTTTATCAGTATCTTTGACTGATAAAAAAAAATAGAAGAATTTGACTCTTTTTTTTAAATGTGAATAAGACTAAAATAAGTAATTATTATTATTGATATTTTTTCTATTGATAAAAAAAGAGAATTAGATAATTGGTAGTTGCTATTTAAACGGCTAATCCAATTGAAGTTTAAAATCAAAACTACCAAAAATTCTTAATTTACGCTTTAAATGAGTAATTACTCACTTGAAGAGTACCTTAATTATGCATTCTTTAAAATGAATAATATTTTAAAATAAATGAGATACTACTATTTGGCAACGTTTGGACAAACTTGCAAGAACTTTTCATGCTCAAAATTAGCTTACACGGGTTTAAAACAAAGTGGATTTAAATCCCATTATATCACCGTATGCCGACATGGCATTTATTTCACACGAGTTTTAAGATTTAAAGATAAAAGAACCAAATTAAACTCTCAACGTAGAAACAGTAAGTCAAGGTGCCGTTTTCATAATGGGTCATCTCCTCATAAAGTGAAAGCCTTCTAAATTCAATTCTGCCTCTTGGTTCGGATATATCACATCCTAACACGTTCTTCATGCTATTGGCCAGTTCATGAATTTAATATAAAGCGATATGAGGTTACACAACAAATTAAGTGCAGGAGTTAAATATACTATATATTTTAACTCAATTTGGAATGGAATTACTAGGCTTTTGACCTTTATTCGTTTGAATCGGTAATTCCTTCCTACAAGGCTCTTCTATATGGATAATAGTAGTATATATTACGTCCAAGTCCACTAGCTTTTCACCACTAATAATCCCTGCACTAACGATATTAGACGGTCATAAAAATACGCTTTGAATATTAGCTTTATGAGGAAGAGGCATTTGAGTTGGTACTACTCGGAAACGCCAATACTCTGTCAACCCTATCTTTCCATTTCCATTTCCATTAGTGGCCGTCCTAGGTATGACAACGGGGCGGGGGCGGGTATTACATTCCCGTCCCCGTTCCCGCCCCCAAATCCGCTCCCCGCCTTCGTCCCCATTTTCCGTAGGGTTTTAAAATCCATCTCCATCCCCGTCTTCGCTGGGGTCGGGTTTTTCCCGCCCCGCCCCGTCCCCGCTATTTCACTAAAATTTAAAAAATATAATTTTTTATTGAAAAATCGGATAAAAAACTTAATTATGTAACAAAAAAATAATAATAACAAACTCACATTTAAAATATAGGATTATAATTTTAAAATTACAAAATAAAATCAATCAATTCAATTAAAAAAATTAGAAAATAATATTATTTATTTATTTATTTATTTTTTTAATATTATTTATTACGGGGCGGGGAGCGGGGGCGGGGGCGGGTATCAGTAACCCCATACCCGCCCTCGCCCCCGCTTTTGGCTACCGGAAAAAACCTGAACCCGAATCCGAATCTGAAAAATTCGATTTTTCCCCATTAAAATCGGGACAGATTCGAACGGATACACACAGATTCGGGTCCCGTTGCCATGCCTAGGACGTCCCGGATACTCCATAATAAATAAATTCAGATACGTCCAAAAATCTTCAAATGATCCACTCCTTTTAAATACCTCTCTCCTCACACACACTTGCAAAACGCAAATCCCCAAACCAACCAAGATTTTCTCTTTGTGACTTACACACAAACACGCACTACTCCCTAGCTAAATATCTCTGTCTCCGAGCAAGCCATGTGCCAGTTATCATCATCTCCCTCCACTTTGTGTGAAAGCAATGAGGGCCATCCAAACATTCCCACCACCAAAATTCATGAGGAGCCAGCTCACATGTTCCCCCTTTTGATCCCCAAACCCCCAACAACATTATTCGAACAAGGCCAAAATAACCATCAAACTAAAACCCATTTTTCCCTCGCTCTCCACGAAGTCAAATGCATAGCCAACATAGCATTACCCATGGTGCTAACCGGGTTATTACTCTATTCTCGCTCCGTAATCTCCATGCTCTTCCTCGGTCGTGTGGGTGAGCTTGCCTTAGCTGGTGGCTCTCTCGCCATTGGATTCGCCAACATCACGGGCTATTCTATTCTCTCGGGCCTCGCCATGGGCATGGAGCCCATTTGCGGCCAGGCTTTTGGGGCCAAAAGGTTCAAACTTTTGGGCCTCGCTATGCAGAGGACAATCGTCTTGCTTCTTCTAACTTCAGTTTTGATTTCATTCTTGTGGCTCAACATGAAGAAAATATTGATCCTATGTGGCCAACAAGAAGACATCGCCACCGAAGCTCAATCCTTCATACTATTTTCTATTCCCGATCTTGTAGCCCAATCATTGCTACACCCTTTGAGAATCTACTTAAGAAGTCAATCTATAACCCTACCTCTGACATACACCGCATCTCTGTCTATTCTCCTTCATGTCCCCATCAACTACTTTCTCGTCTCTGTGCTTAAGCTTGGAATCAAAGGCATTGCCTTAGGCGCTGTTTGGACGAATTTTAACCTCGTTGTTTCGTTGATTCTCTACATCTGGGTCTCCGGCGTATACAAAAAAACATGGCCAGGTGTTTCGTTGAAGGGCGTCTTGAGCGGTTGGAAATCGCTTTTGAATTTGGCAATTCCAAGTTGCATTTCCGTTTGCCTCGAGTGGTGGTGGTACGAAATCATGATTTTACTTTGCGGGTTATTGATTAATCCCCAAGCAACAGTTGCATCAATGGGGGTTCTGATTCAAACCACTGCTCTGATATACATTTTCCCATCTTCCCTAAGCTTTGCGGTTTCCACACGTGTCGGAAATGAATTGGGTGCGGAGAATCCCAAAAAGGCAAAAGTCGCAGCACTGGTGGGGTTATGTTTCAGTTACGGTTTGGGTTTCTCGGCTTTATTTTTCGCCGTTTCGGTGAGGCACGTGTGGGCTTCGATGTTCACACGTGACGCGGAGATCATTGCTTTGACGGCGATGGTGTTGCCCATCATTGGGCTCTGCGAATTGGGAAACTGTCCGCAAACAACGGTTTGTGGCGTTTTGAGGGGAACCGCCAGGCCCAAGTTGGGAGCGAATATAAATTTGGGTTGCTTCTATCTAGTGGGAATGCCCGTTGCGGTGAGGTTGAGTTTCTTTGCAGGTTTTGATTTCAAAGGTTTGTGGCTTGGTTTATTGGCCGCCCAAGCCTCTTGTATGTTCACCATGTTAATTGTGTTGGCTCGCACCAATTGGGAGGGTCAAGTTCAAAGAGCCAAAGAACTCACATCATCGTCTGATTCTAGTGAGGACCAGGTGGAGGAACAAGATCAGAAATGCTTCTTCAGTTCGTGCCCTACAAAGGAATATTGCTCTGATTCATTATTAGTTTGATTCATCATCACAATGACGTCACGTCGATTCTTTTATATTTTTGCATCAAATTGATTCTTTCTAGGTTGTGCTAATTTTAATTAATTTTGTACATTCCCGGAGAAGAGGCAGAGCATGGACGCATGCATTCGTACAAAGAAAAGAAAAACACAAAGGAATGCGTTTTTTGTTTCTGCTTCTGTTTTGATTCATTAATTAATTATATGGACATGATTATGGCAGTTCTAATTAAATCCCTTGTCTCTCGACCTTATCACGGTTGTTACAAAAGAATACTAGTACATTAAACATGAATATCGTGAAACACAGACTTAAAATTATTATATATATATATATATATATATATATATATGCTGATTGAGACTATGCCCCAAAAGATAAAGGGAAAAAAAACTAGTAAAATACAGTTTTTTTTTATCGGTAAAATTAGGATTAAATCCTCTGAAGTTGTGAGATACCGTTTATATTGGTAATTAACTAATAATTACTCATTACTAATTAATATTAAAAAATGTTTTATTTCTGCCGTCTGTGGATAAGATGGTTGGTGGCCAGTGGGATTGCGCGTTTTAATTAGTCGCGGACTTCTGTCGGTTGGTTGACGACGAAAATTGCTAAGTCTGCTGACTCCTCCAGGTGACCTAAAAAAAATTAAAAGGATTCCACACCTCAATTTTGACGTGTTTTAAGAAAGGGAATTTAGTTTAGAATGTTCCATGGTTTATATCAACTGAAGCAGCCTCTAGGATGTTTCTTAGAGGGGAAAAAATAAAAGTGTATATGCATGGTATAATTAAAAAACTAAAAAATCCACCTTTAGGTTAGGTATTGCTATTGACAAGTTCTTTGTTCAAATTCATTGTAAAGAGAGAAAAAAATTATTTATACAATATTTAATTTCAACTTTCTTTAAAAATAAACTAGAAATGGAAGAAATAACTAAAATACAAAACAAGATAAGTAACGTGATGAAAACAGATTGAAAAACAATATATTTAGGTTATATAATTTTATTGTATAAATATATAAATCTTCTAAAAACAGCTCTTCAAAGGGGTTCAATTAAATAAAGATGTATTCAAGCCTTACGTGCTTGTACTAGTTTATAATTAAGGATTTTATTAGTTCTAATATAAAATGCGAATTAGGTACATTCGATCTGTACCAATCTGCTTAAACTTTTAATTAATTAGATGAAGAAACGGATTAATCCTCTGACCGGCGTATCATAAATTACGATCATGTATTGCGTTGTAGAGAAACTAGCTCCACCACTTAATATGGAAAGCATGCAATTTCGTTGTACTATGATTTGTTAGGAGAGAACAGGAACAGGAACAGGAACCACATTCTATTCTGCCGCCAAAGGCTTGTTGCGACTTAGCCAACATAATACTAATATGTGAGAGGCAATGAATGCTATTCACTACTAAAAAATCAGTGATAGTGCTAGACACCTGTAACGAGTGAGATAGATGTTACGTTTATTTGGTTTAATTATCTCTCCCAGCTATCATGTATTCATATTAGCCAAAACATGGCGTAAAAGACCCAAAGAGGTTCTTTTACCAAAACTAACGTCGCTGTGCTTACTCGTCCATTAATCCGGCCAACTTGATTTCCTCTCAACCCTTTTCAGTCCACGCACGCGTTTATATTAATCAGATCCAGCTTGGAATTATTTTTACATAGTTCCAGTTTTTAAATTTAAAATTTAACATATTTTGAAGACCAATTTAAATTATCATTTCAATCTGACTTCACATTTTATATTTTTATATTTTACACTTTTAACAATTATATACTTATCAAAATAAATTATTTAAAAATAATAATATATTTACATTAATAATATTTATTTTAATATATATTATAATATACTTTTATTTTTATTTTATATAACTTAACTCTATGACTTGGATATATATAATATTAAAATTTATATATTATATCAATATATTAAATTAACTCAATCATATCTCATATTATTAGATTTTGATCAAGTGCGTATTTGGAACCTAATTAGCAACACATGTTTTATTCTCTCTACATGTTTAGCAGAAACAACTAGCTTCTGCGTTTCACCTATGCCTTTTCAAAAACTAGCTTCTGCGTTATTTGCATCCTTAGATATGGTTTTGTTGAGGAACTCACATAAGAGAGACGGTGTCCAAATACATTCCAAGTCAATTTTAAGGTTATAGTACATACAACATATCAATTTTTTCAGTAAATATGAAGTGTGAACTGTGAAGTCCTCTTGGTTTTTTCCCCTTTTTATTTGTTCATTTTGAAAAATAAAATACATTAAAAGAATGTAATTTACATCTTTATTTATATTAAAATATTCTATTGTTTTTCTCATTTATGATAAATGTGTAAATATTCAAAATTAAAGTAAAAATACCAACATATTAAAAAATAAAAAATAATGTTAACATTATTTAAAAACAATAAAAATTCTCTAATAATTAATAAATATATGAAAAGAAAAAAAAACTTTTTAATCTTTGATTCTTCACAAGCTTTATTGCCGTGAGACATGTGGCAGATTCCTGCGAGTTATTACTGTTGAAACTTGAAATTATTAACGTTCGTATGTAGGACTATCTTTAAGAATATTACGATGATTATTTTTCAAAACTCAAATGCTCAGTCGCGTCGTTGAATAGATTAATACCTGACAGGAAAATTAATTAATTTTGAAGAGGATTGACAATGAACTAAAGAATAGTAGTACGGTGTACAACGGTTGAAAGAAAAGCCGCCGGAAAATTCATTGGCCTCCCTTCAACAGAAATGCTTTAATTTCAAGACAGTGATCCTCGCCGGCTTAATTCGTCAACCTGCGTATACTAAATATTATTCCATTTGATAATTTAATATTAAAGTGAAAGTGTGACACTAGACTGAGATTTGACGGAAACAAAGAAAAGATTAATAAAAGTCTCTCATTACTACAAGACAACGATAAGATAATCACAACGTGATTTTTGGGGGTAGGTAAAAATCATCTAATAAATTATTCACCGATATGCGTCAAACCAATGAATACAGTTGGAATATCGTATAGAGGCATGAAGAATAATCTCGATCGCCAAAGAAAACACTGGGACGGCTACCATGTTTAATTAGTGTTTTTCTATTTTATTTTGTATCCCCCACCACTGCCACATTCGTCAACTTAGTCTCAAGAGGAGTTGTTAATTGTTATATTATTGTAGCATTAAGAGTTATTCATACTAACTATATTATAATTTCTTATTTTATATAGATATATTATTCATTTAAAGTTCACATTTTTCTCAATTTTCTTATCTCTTTCATGGCTATTAAAAAAAAATATTACACTTGTCCAATTTTAATACGCAAATATGGTTTTTATAACATTAAATTTTACTCCGTAGCGATTGATATATAAAACTCAAGAAAATAGTAAAATGATATATAATAACATGATTTATATAGTATAATTGTTAACATTCTTCTTCCATTATTTTAAATTTTTGTGAGTCACCTAACATTAAAGATTTATTAATTTTATTCATGATTAAATTCCATTAAAAAATTAGTCAAAATTACAAGTGAGATCTTCCATCTTAATACGTTTTTCGTCTACAGTATACAATACATAAATTCGAGACTTAGAACAGTGATATGCTGATTAATATTCTGCATATTAATTCTGTTAAATTCAATGTTACCAAAATCTAAAACAAATGTATTTTTTGTACATGTTGCATGCCGCCGTTTTGAGAAGTTGGTAGAAATTAAAAAACCAAACAAATATTTTCTGGCCGCCCAAGTGCTTAGAATTGGCCTAACATAAAAGGCGAAGAAAGAAGGGCTTCTTCAAAGTTTAATTGAAGTCAACCAGCTCAACGGCTTAGCCATAAAATATTTACACTTGGTGTACGTTTGATGTCGATCCCCTCGTGTTTTTTAATATACGATTAATTCTTTCAAATTCTTTTTTATAACTTCGTTACCTGATACTCCATGCAATGCCCAAATGTACACCACAAAATGTGCATTGCATGATATAATGATTGGATAATGTTTTATAACAATAATGTGCTTGCTAGTCCAAGTCAAGAGGCATGTCTATGTTTCTGTTGTATGGGTACGATTAAACAATTAATTATTAACTCCATGGATAAAGATCTTTAGGTCGGAATTAGGGATGAATTTTTTTTTTGTATCCGTGGATATATGTGGATTAAATCTAATATGGATAAATGAAAGATATTTTAAATGAATATTTGTTATTTATGAATACATGTATAATTTATTTCTTTGCCAGCTCGTAAATGGGTAAAATACGTGTATCATAATATCTGTATATGCAAATACTAGTTGAAATTACAAAAATACCTATATATATATATATTATCAAAGAAAAAAACATTAATAATTGAAGATTTCTACAATTTATATTTGTGAAATTTATTGAATTATACATTTTCAATTTATTCGACCTTATATTTTTCTATGAACTTATGTCTTTTATATATTGTATTTTTATTTATACTTTAGATTTATGTTTATTTATGGTAAAAAATACTTATCTTATGTTTAATTTTGTTGTATTGTTTTTTTTTCTCTTGATTTTTAGTTCACTAATTTTACTTTATTTTGAAAATCACCTTTCCTTAAAAAATATTTATTGAAATTCACTAGCTGGAATATTAAAAATAAAAAATTAATTAATTAAATATTTAGATATTATGATAGAAATAGAAGGAAAAAATTGGCTCTATTTTATTGAAAAAAATTGGAAAGGACGAAAAAAAAATGTCAGTTTGGAAAGATGATCAATGAAAGTTGTATTTTGTGTAAGGAATTAATTGTTGGTATAGTGATAAATCACAATTCAAAATTTTATTGAGAGAGAAATCTACGTTAAATAATTTTGAAATAAGTGGCAGCTTCAACTAAGCAAGCAAGTGTTTTGAAATCCAACCCTCCCTCCAACTTTCCTATACATATAGATATAGCAGATAATTTTCCAATTATTAATTGGATCTCTCCGAAATGAATCCCTCCAACAGCCTTCTTTGCACAAAAAGAAAAATAAAAATTGGAGTATCTAGCGATGGCCGTTTAATGTAAGCGACGAAAACAAAAGAGACCTTTGATTTGGCCCACGATGCAAGTGTTACTCTCAACTGTTAAACCCATCCACCAAGAACTCTCCACAAGTTAAGGATGGACTCTCCCATATTGGGTCAATGAAACAACAGTCTGTGCTTTTGGCCCACGATGCAACAGAACTTAATTTTGCTAGTTATTTATAAACATTTATTTATGTTTAATAGTATTAATTAAATAACTTTGAAAACAACTATACAAATAAATATCTAAATAACTTATAAAACAGTTTGGTTTGATACAAAAATTTAAAAGAGCTTGTTATATTTTTTTTCTTATAAAAAACGACAAACAATTATGTTAGAAAGAAAGAAGGAATAAAAATGAACTCTGCACATGCACATGATTGGGCATTACTGAGTATCTGGATTTATTTTTAATATAAAATACATTTTTAATGAGCCATGTGGCTAAATACTATCATTTCATTGGATGTAAAGAAGCTTTACATTATACATACAAAACTTATTTCATTATATATTATTAAGAATGAAAAAAAAAATTGATATAAGGGAATAGATTGAAAAGGAAAATATTTATCAAAGTGTTTTTTGAAATAACAAAAAAAAAGCCAAACGATAGAGGAGTTTAACAAAGAAAGTCATTTTATTGATCTTCTAGTGAACATATTCCGTCGGCTAACATGACCAGAGATAAGAAGTTGCCAATCATGAAGATATTTAAAATAATTTCATTGAAGGCGATCAGGTTGAACTTTAACAATGAACTATTTGAGATTTTTTAAATAATTCCATAAACTGAGAAAATTTAAATAAATCCATAATCATGTATTTTTTTTTCAATATTTTAAAATCGCTATAAATTAAAATCGCTATAAATTGTCATTTTTTATTCATTTGACAGGACCTACTAACCTATTTAAAAAATTTAACCTAATAAATAGAACAATAACTTGTTGGAAGTACGACTACAAATGATCATTTTCTTCGGTGCCTTTATGAGGATCCTAATATATATAATCTCAACTTCAGGAGCTATGAGTGTGAGTTTCCCTTCAATTCCTTTGTGCAAATTATTTGCATGGATGAAGCATTTAGTTAGTATTTGAATGCAACTCTGCATGCAAACATGAAGAGGATTGTCAGGAGCAGGTTTCACAAGAATATTAGACAGCCATAATATCATATTGTAGTGCTTCTCCGGCCGCTCTTGTGCGTACTTATTAATTTGATGTATGAAAATAAAGTGCAATTTTTCTGCTACAAATTATAGCATTTAATTTAGGCTATAGCTCAAACATATTTGGCTCATATATCTCAGCATATACGTACTTATTGATAAGGGATCTTGTTTAAATATTAGTAGTTATTAATTAGTAATTGAGTTGGGTTGTTGGCTTGGGTGAAAGAGATGTCGATAACTGACATACTTACAGCACGAGGGGGACGACCTGTCGGAATATATGGAACATGCCGTATACTATATAGGTTCTTCAAATTAAAATAACAATGGCACAAAAACAGTCAAAACATATTTCATTATTAATTAATTGATGATCCTCAACTGTTTCAGTAATTTTGTATTCTGTTCCTCACTTAGCCTTAGCCATGCCCCTATATATAGTCCCTCAGTATATAGGTTTGGATCACTTTGGAGTCTGGAGTGTTCAGACCTACCCCTAGATCCAAGATATATGCATCATTTATTTTGGTCGGTTGAGCAACTGGACTTATATAGTCTATCCAAATGTTAATTAACTAGTTTATTTATTTTTTTGCTGACAGTGTTAACTAGTTTATTAATGACTACGAAAATGAAAAAAATATTTTAATTCATCTTGATTTTTAATATATTTTAAAGTTCTTAGCTTATAAAAAAATCAATATATTTTTAACGAAATTTTTAGTAATAATTTTTTATTATTGATTCTTTTAACTAATAATGTCCTTAAGACAAGATCCTAATAGATTATCACTTGTTGGAACTTGAAATGATCGGTAGACTTCAAACATGCAGTTCATCGTGACTCAAAGCCAAAATATGAAAATGGGGCAAAGAAGATAGAAAGGAAGAAAGGGTGTAGAAATTATTTGATGAATGAATTGCTTTGTCAGGTTGTGAAATGTAAAACTTGCAATGTGCTTATTAGATATTAATATACTAGTACTGAACCTGACTCCACCAAAATGAATTGCCACATGCATGTTCGAGTTTTAAAAGTTATACTTGATGAAGTGAGTCGATCTACTTCATCACAGCTGATATAACTCGTTTAAATTTTTCTAAAACAACTTTTATGATTTCAGGTGGCCCGAATTTTCCACGCTAAAAATTGGATAATTTTTCTGCTAAGCTGCTATCATGGCATTGATTGAGGCATTGAGCGAGGTGGACAATGGCAGAAAGTTATATTATAAAGATTCACTTCTTCCATGCAAATTTTAAGCTAAGTTTAAGTTTTTAGTTAGGCTCATTTATCAAGTTCAGCTTAAACAAATCATTTTTTTTCTTCAAAAACATAATGTTAGACACCAAAAATGCTATTTAAAATCTAGTGAGAGAGATAAAAGGAAAAACATATAAATATTATAAATGTGTGATTAAAAAAAAGATAAAAAATGATAAACTTAACCTTCACATACTTGACTTTACTTGTTTATATCCTTAGTGATAATTACCAATCTTGGTGGCTTAGTGGTTATTTATTGTCACATCTTGATGTGAAATATGAGGAGGACGGACTTGGTGGTTATTTATTAATAGACTCTTAGATTATGAGTCTTGGTATGTCATTACCATTTTAGGTAATATTCTGATAATTATCGTTAAGGTTTTTGTTAACAACCTTAATGGTTTTTACTTATGATAATTATGTTTTATGATTTTTAATTATGGTTCTCCCTCTTTGGGTGGTGGGACACTCAACTAGGTCAAATACCTGATCACTATGCCAAACACTTGGCCATGGGCAAGAATAATTTTTTAGGTGATGTTTAGGTATTCGGCTTGGCTAACTAATCAAATGCTTTAAGCATGATTCTCTTGAATGTGTTGGTATGCACCTAGATGAGTATTGGGCCATGCCAACCTATTGAATACTAAACAAATGCTAATAAAAGTGTTCAAGTATTTGACACTGAGTACTCTTATGCTTTATTTGGGAGTTAAGAGGAGAAGGGAAGGAAAAAGATTAAGGGGAAGAGAGGGGAAGGAAAGAGAGGAAAAGGAAGGAAGTTTCTCCCTCCTTGTTTAGGAATTAAAAATATATTAAGAAAGGGAAATGGAGAGTTAATAAGATGTTAAATGTGAAAATTATATAATTTAAATGTAAAAATATATTTTAATATTTTTTTGAATTTGTAGTTGGGGTAGAATAGTAATTTTAATTATTTTTCTTTCTAAAAACCCCCAAATTGGGGGAATAATAATTTTTAAACTTTGGAGGATTTTAGAGGAGTTTTAAAAATCCTCAAATCCTTTTCCTCAAAAATTAAAACTCCCAAATAAAGAAATGTCACCACCTAAACCTTTCTCTTCCATTCCTTCCCCTCTAAAATTCCTCTCCCAAAACAAAGCTTTGAGGTTTGCGAGCGAATATTTTCATGTTTCGTATTCAGGTGTTCAACAAGACTAACTACCTGAATACTCTCAAGGAATGACTTGTGCTTTAATATGTTAAAAGCCAAGGGGTATATCCATATTTTCGGCTAGGCCAAATACCCGCATAATAAATTGGATATTCTTAAATACACAACAAAGTTTGGTTTATTTTAGATTAGAACATTCCAATCTAATTAATTATAAAATTGACCTTTTTTTTGTTTTCATTTTCAATTTGTTTGGTTATTATTTTTTGATTGCAGTTTGTATTGAATTGAATAGGTTAATAAACACCGTTACAATTTCCATCTTTTCAAAATACTTGATATATATGGAAAAAAATATGTGGTTAATAGTAATTTTACGAAATATTGAATCTCTTTACAAACTTTAGGATAAATTTGATTAGGAGATAAGTCATTCAAGTTGTCCACTCTTTAGCTAGCACATTCGGGTTTCATATTTACAACTATGTTTTTGAGAATATTTTTTTTTTCAGTCTTAATTACTGTTTTAGTCCTTGAATTTGAGATATGTGTTTTTTTAGTCCCTAAATTTTGAAAATTGTATCTTTTTAGTCATTGACATACTAAATTGACCCTTTGTAACAATTTTTAGCTGTCTTAAACTAATTATTTTTATTTTTTAGCCACTTAAATTTGCATTTTAAAACTATCATAAAATGCTAAATAAATTCATCACAATGTGCTTAAAAACTATCACAAAGTGTTAATTATTATGTCAAAGACTTAAAAAATAATTTTTCAAAATTCAACGACTAAAAAAATATTTTTAAATGTCATAGACTAAAAAAATATACTCACAAATTTAGAGACTAAAATAGTAATTAAAGCTTTTTATATCCTATCATTAATTCTGGAATAATTTAAATAGGTATATTACTTTTAAAAAAATAACTTTATTGAAAAAAATATCTTAAATATAATTAGATTGGCTTCATAATTAATGTATGTTCACACCAAGATCATTAAAAGGCTACAAATGTTCCTTCAACAAAATAAAAATAAAAATAAGGCGACACATTGGTTTGGGAAAGGCCAATGTCTTAATGACCGTAATGACCAAAGAATTATTTGACCAAGTGACACAATTAGCAAGGAAATATTTTACATTTTAGAACTATATTTTAACCCTACGCAATATTTACATTGGATTTAGTTTAAATATGGAGTTAGTCCAATATTAACCTGATATAGAATAAAGATTGGGTTCCGTTAAACCTGGCTCATCCATAACGAGTCCAAGAGTTATTACGTATACACATGAGCAAATGGGTCATGTGCATTTCATCATTGAACCTGAAATAAGACTGCTTTGCATAATTGCATGTACATAATTCGATTATTTCGCAAGAAATGGAGGCTTTCATTCTATCTAGGAACTATATAAAGTTGTGGAGTGAGTCTTTTTTCCTGCTCCATAATTTACGTACGACTCTTAACTTCTGTCATGGGTGACCTCATTTTTAGGCTTTTAAATATGTTTTTTCTCAAAACTTTTGAAACGATATGATTGAGTACGGGTAAATTCACACTATCAATAGTCTTCACACTTTAGTGTTTATTTCAAATAACTAAAAGTGATAAGTTTTCATTCTTAAAAAAATACTCATTATGTTATTATAATTTTAATCGGTAATTATTTTTAAGAAAATCACTTTCAACATTCAAGTGCTTAAAATTAACTCTGGACCTTTACCAAAAAAACTCACCTTTACCATTTTATTAAAAACTCTAGACACTGATGTTAATAATATACATACATACACACACATATATATATATATATCATTACAAACAATTACATAATTATAAAAAAATTATTTTAAATTATATTTCTTGTTCATTAAATATATAATAAAATTGATTTTTGTTGTTTTATTAAAAACCATAATTATTCTGCAAAGAGTCCAAGTGAATAGCTTTAAATAAACATAGAGCAAATACAAATTATCAGGGACAGATTTAAGTACAGCGAGGGTGGCTCCAAGCCTCCATCACCCTCTCTCTCTCTCTCTCTCTCTCTCTCTTAAATAAATTCATATAGAAAATTTATTTTTTTATATAAAATATATAATTTCATAATTTATCAATCTATGTTAAATTTAATTACCACTCCACTCTTAAAAGTATTTTTTTTCTCAATATACTGTCTGTCCATTTGTCATGTGAATTTTCTTAATTATAGCATCCCATATTCGGTCGTTTTTCTTCTTCTTTTCAAATAACATTATTAAATTTAATTAATTTCAAATTATCCTATTAATTACTGATACTATTTTTTAAAATTTATAAATTTGAAGCTTATCCATTTAAATTTCGATATACCATATCAAATTAACAGTTAATTCAAGCAAAGTATGTGTGTGTGTGATATTGACATACGGAGAATATAAAATAAAGGCTTGCTCATAAATAAACTGAAAAATTAGCTTTTAATTGAAAATTTTAATTAGTATTTTTTATTTTCTTATATTTTCAAATAAGCATGAAATATAAGAGTAATATTCATTATTTTCGTGATTAAAACATTTTTTTTATCAAGTTTATAATTTATAATTTATTTATTTATTTGTCAGATATATTATTAAAAAAAATTCTTAATCAAATAACGCCATATCAATTGTAAACATTTTTTTATTATACATAATAATCAACTATTTTTTTATGTTATTTTTTATTCTTTCTGTTTAGTGTTGCATATATATAATACATAAAGTAAACTTAACTATGATTTGTTTTTATTTAAAATAAGTGTGAATATATTAAATAAAGTGTCAATAGTCTCATCGTTGGAGTATTAATTAATTTTGTATTGAAATTTTAGATATGTAGATAAGTAAAACAAATTTTTCTTTGAAAAATAAACTTTTGAATAATGATAATAAATATAAATAAATGAAAGGGATAATATACTATAAATATGATGCCTTGAAGTTATCTCTACTAAGGCAGACAGAAGGAACTTGAGAACTAAAAGATTTGTATTTCAGGGATTGAACTTTCCATATTGAGGAATATAATAATATATAGTGTCTCGATCATTGATTGATACGGTTAACTATGTATAACATTATATTAATATTAGTTCCACATTATATATATATATATATATATATATATATATATATATATATATATATATATATATATATATATATATATGAGACCTTAATCTTAAATCGCTTTCTGTGGGTAACCTGGCATATTAAATTCGCCAATTATCAGGTTATCTATTATTAAGCATTTTATGCTAAGATAACATGTTTTCCGAGGAGCAGAATTCTAGCAATTATTTGGTTTACTGATTAAGCTTTTTTGTTTTTTCCTAGTCTTCATGACTGTACTCCATTCATTCCACTGGAGCAAATGGAGTATAAATTAAAGGATTTAATTGCTTTAGTTGTGCCATTATTTTTTTTAAAGACAATTTGATTATTTAATAATAAATTAACAAAATCATTGAAGAAATATAATTTCCGCAACACTATTTACAAACTAAAATACATATTTAAATTATTTTTCTTCCCCAATATTCAATCAAAAGCAAATGATTTATATCAGACTAGAGATTTAATTATTACGAGCATATTGTTTAGAACCTCGTTCCAACTAGTACAAAACTCTTTAATGTTAAGCTCTAAAATTCATTTTCTCAGGAATCTTAATTCGATCCCCACCATATGCATGTATGCACGTGCAAACGCACGTGTTATTTCGGTAACTGTAAGAACTAAGAAGGCAGCTATGTGTAACGTGTCCACTGTATATTCAAGTAAAACTAAAAAATCTCTGGTTCGTATACAGCACAACATACAATTATTTATTGTATCAGCGTTATTCACATGCATCCTGCAAGTATAGACTTGTATTTTATAATTATTCATTAATTATTAATTTAAATCTGTTATGTATTAAATCTATGATTTATGATGTAAGATTCACTGGCGTGGCGTTTGTGTAATAATGATATCAAAGTTATATCAGCATTAAATAATCTTTACACGCTGAAATTTTTATGAAATTATTAATTATTATTGGACAAAATCTCCATATGCTTAGAAACATTAATTAAACCCAGCATTGCCAAAAAAATAATAATTAAGCCCAGTAGATAACTGAGACAAAGGTAAAAAAAAATTGCATCTTTTTGTTTCTATACATTAACATATGTGTGATTTTGAATAATAATATTTTTTTATCATAATTTCTAATTATTAAATTTAAGTCTCTAATTCTAAATTTCATGCTATAATTAATAGGAAAGTAATGAATATGTGATGTGATATTGATTTATATAGATTATAAAAAAGAAAAATGTATAAAATCTTTTTAAAAAATAAAAATAATAAATAAAATAAGCACTTCGAAACCACTTTTATGGTTTTTTATTTTTATTTAAATATTTTATAATGTTTTTTCAATATCACATTACACCTGTGCTATATTTTTAATTATTAGATAAATTTTAGCTAAAGAATTTAATTTCAACAATTAAATAAATCATAATAACTAAATATATGATCAATTAAAATTAGAAGGGACTAAAATTGTACATAAATTAAAAAAATGACTAAAAGTGCAACTAATAAAAAATTCAAATTCAATAAATAGTTTCTGCATGACAAAAAAAACCCATTAAACATTATAATATATGAATTCAATTTCTCTTTAACTTCGAAAATATATTTATCTTTTTTATAGAAATAATGAACTAAATTTACATTATTTTTTAAGTTTAAAGACTAAGTTTATCGATATGAAAATATAGGATGAAGAATATATTTATGACATTTTTCAGTCTTCTGTTCTTAGCAATCGAAAACTAGGATACGGCGGTTTATTACCCCATTCTGTAATTATTCCCTGTACCACATAATGAAGCCATATTGGACTCTTAAGACCCATCTTAATCTATTTCATAATTTCTATTGCTAATTTACTTATATATATATATATATATATTTCGAAAGCATGATATTTTCATAATTAGAAACTATGAGATTAATCTTCAAAGCATAAATATCATCTAAATACTTTCACACAAAAAATCTTTTAAATAGATTTTGTCTCTTCTAATAAGATATTTTCTATATATATATATAATCAGAAAATAAGCTACTTAATTAGAAATATAATGAAACTAAGTATTATGGTTGGACTCTATGATCCATATGTATATATTCCAGGTTTTGTACAGGGGCGAACCTCCTTTAAATATATAAACTTTTTTTCAAAAAAAAAAAATCTGCACTGACAAAATAAATCCCAGATATTGGAACGTCCAAACCACCGGACGGGTAACTGTGTCTAGTTACACTATAATATGAATGAAGCCTGGGGAACAAAATTTTGAATATACACATATTAATCAACCCCGCATAATCAAATAGTGAGTCAACTATATATGCTATATCGGTACACTCAACAAAGTGAACCAATGGCATCAATTGGTTGAACATGTTGCAGGATATCTCTTTGAAGTGGACCAGCTGCATTTGGGGACCCACCTCAAGATTTTATGCCATTTACATTCAAACAAGTAGGACCCTTTTACTACATCCAATTCCCACAAAACATTAGAAATATCCTATAGTTATTAGAAAACCATACATTTTATAGTCTATTCTTTAAAACAAAAGGGCGGAGACAGGGAGAGAGAGTATGGAGAGAATTAAAAGAAACCTTTTAGATGATTTCATAACATCTTCACAATATTCGTTATAAAACAAGTTGAGAACTATAATTTAAATAGGATTCATTGGTCTGGCATTATTTTGCTCCTCCTCAATATATAGTAGCTTTTCAAGTTTATGCCAAACAGTTAAGCAGCCTATGTCATCCTCCAGCAAGACTACCCGTTCAATCATTTTAATTTTTAAGCATGGAAGATATCAAATTTTAGAAATGGATAAATTGGCACCCCGTCCAACCCCCACCACAAATAAATAAATAAAAGAGAACAGGACAATGTATCAATCATAATTATATTGGAATTTTTGAGAGTTTGTGTGTAATTGAGTTGTCTGTGATATCATATTAAATGGTGGTTTTTAGCAATTATATAGATTTCATAAAGAATAAATAATATATGCAGTATAATTCAATCACGGACAAATATGTAAGTTTATTAATTTCTATAATAATTAAAAATTATGTCAATGAGATTTTTTAATTGGTTATAAGTATAATTTTTTTTTTTTTTACATAATGCATGATTTCTTAAACTATTTAAAAGAAGAAATATTGTCCACGCATATACTACAGTAGGGATTTTTACTTAAACATAGTGTCCAAGAAAACATCTAGGAGCATCCAAATACAGTGTACTGTACTATGCTAGCAACAAAGAGTCAAGGATCAGCTTTACAGACTACGACCTTGAAGATGTTGATAGTTCGTAACTCATAAAATATCTGTACATTATTTAAAGGAATTTATCTACAGAAGTCATCTAGTACTCTATTAGTGACACCTAATTCAAATTAAGATAATTAAAAAGCCAAAATGCTCGGCCATTATTCACAGTGACCTACCTATATTGTGGTAATTGCTGCTATTTGGTCAAGTCCGTGGCTCAATGGGCAGATGGGGCGGCGCTCAATGAGTAAAAACTCTTCTACCAGATGAAATTAATACTGTACCATCCTCTCTTTTGACCTAGCTAGATTAGCATCTGTTAATATTGTCTCCAAAATTAAAAACAAGACCGTGTTGAATGCTAGTTGGATGCATTTTCTAGAACCATCCAATGGGGGCAAATGGGAGGGAATCACTAATGACGTATATCTTGAGATTTAAGGCATTACATTTTAGTTAGTTAGGATGAGGTTATCCATTTAGCTGCAGAGGAAAAAAGATCTAATAGACAGATCTTGCTCAAAGGAATTCAACTAGAAAATTAAAGTATGTGTGCTCCCTCTTGTGATCGAGCATCAACATCAGTGAGATTGAGAATTTAGCATAGATATTGGAAAGATTTCAAGTTGGACAAAAGGAATTAGAAGTTTAGTATTACTTGAAGCATTTAATGATCCATGGAAAGATTTACTTGAGATGCTTAGTTTGGTCAGAGAGAATCTTTAAAACCTAATAACTCATCATGAAATCTAGGCAATACCCGCAAAATCTCCTAAAAAACTGCCTCGTGCTTCTTATTCAGTTTGGTGTAACATGGACCATTTACCGCATTCGGGATAATGAAAAAAACAAAAGTTTCCTTCCAAGAGAGAAGACGTGGGGAGAGGAAGCATCCAGTAAGATTCATATATATCATCATGCAAGGCCCTTGGACACATCATATATGCACGTTGACATAGCAATAAGTGGTCTATTAGACAGATATAATTCCAATTATTCTAATCTATCTCCAACTACTAGTACAGCTTTTTAGAACAACCAACTTCACGAAAAACCAAAGGGAAGCCGAAACTAATATATTATTATTTTTCTTCAACTAGTTCTAAATAGTGGCCTGCTTATTTAAGAACATCTTCTGAGATTCTGGTATGCATTGCCAGCACTTTCTACTCCTTTCTGCCCATTATTCCCTCCTTACCCACTTTCTTCATTTCTGGCTCTCTTAACCTGTCCATTCTTTTCAGCACTACTTCACTCTTTTAATCTTATATATTATTATCATCTACTCTCTTCTTATTAACGAGTTCCATTTCTTTTTATTTTTCAAAAATAAAAATAAAAAATGTGGGCTTTTTGTCTTGGAGCATTGGTTATTATAGGCATAACACATTGGGTTTATAGATGGAGAAATCCTAGTTGCAATGGAAAACTCCCTCCAGGTTCAATGGGTTTCCCCCTTCTGGGTGAGTCCCTTCAGTTTTTCTCCCCTAACACCACTTCTGGTATTCCTCCTTTCATCAAGCAGAGAGTGAAAAGGTATATATGTATTTTAATTTCAACTTAATATTAGAAACATTCTTCTAAAGAAGTAAACTTATTATATATGATCAATATCCATTTTGAGTCTTTAAGGTATGGACCAATCTTCAAGACCAACTTGGTTGGACGACCAGTTGTAGTATCAACAGACCCTGATCTTAATCACTTCATCTTCCAACAAGAGGGGAAAGTGTTCCAAAGCTGGTACCCAGACACATTCACAGAAATCTTTGGGCAACAAAATGTTGGCTCCATACATGGGTTTATGTATAAGTACCTTAAGAACATGG
>PYAF01000142.1:5907021-5936819 GCA_007407185.1 Glycine tomentella | reverse complement strand
TGGACCAATCTTCAAGACCAACTTGGTTGGACGACCAGTTGTAGTATCAACAGACCCTGATCTTAATCACTTCATCTTCCAACAAGAGGGGAAAGTGTTCCAAAGCTGGTACCCAGACACATTCACAGAAATCTTTGGGCAACAAAATGTTGGCTCCATACATGGGTTTATGTATAAGTACCTTAAGAACATGGTGCTCAATCTGTTTGGTCCTGAAAGCCTTAAAAAGATGCTCCCAGAACTTGAACAAACAACGTGCAGAACATTAGAGCAGTGGTCATGTGAGGATAGTGTTGAACTGAAGGAAGCAACAGCAAGGGTAACATTATTACACTAGTGAATTAGTACTCTTGTTTTCATCTGTCTCCTTTTCTATTAATTCCGTGTATTTCTAACATGGTTTGCTATGTATATGCTCTCCCATGCAGATGATATTTGATTTGACCGCCAAAAAACTCATCAGTTATGATTCAACTAAGTCCTCGGAGAATTTAAGGGACAACTTTGTTGCATTTATACAAGGACTCATCTCCTTCCCCTTAGACATTCCAGGAACAGCTTATCACAAATGTCTGCAGGTAAGTCAAGTCCATCACCAACCAACACTAGTCGTTAATTTTACTTCACCTCATATGCTATATATATGTGGGTTCCTTCTTTGAAATTTTTGCCATTATAAAAGCGCACCTCCAACGGCATATAGTTGTTAAATTCACTTTCGGTGGATCATACAGTAATACATGAATTTAACAACTTAAACAAATTTTCTTTCTAACGATGCAAATCTTAACAACTTGTAACTAGTCCTATGATTAGAATTATATTGGAGATGCTAAGATAACGTGACTAGTATTATATATTAGGCCAACCCAAATTAAAAACAAAACAAAAGATATCATAAAAAATTGTTTCTTTTGATGATGCCAAAGATTGAAAAGCAGCATTTGTTTGTGATATTTCTCAGGGTAGGAAAAGGGCAATGAAGATGCTGAAGAACATGCTGCAGGAAAGACGGAGAATGCAAAGGAAACAGCAAACAGATTTCTTTGACTATATTGTTGAAGAACTTAGGAAAGCGGGAACAATCCTCACTGAAGCGATCGCTCTGGACCTCATGTTTGTGCTCCTCTTTGCAAGCTTTGAAACCACTTCTCTCGCTCTCACTTATGCCATAAAATTACTCTCGGACAATCCCTTAGTGCTCAAGCGATTACAAGTAAGTATATATGTTAAAAATATTATTAAAACCTACTTTCATGGCTTTTTCTTTTTTACGTCCCTCGTGTTTTGACTCTACACTAAATGAAAAGACCCTCGGTATTCTGCCTTTTAGGAGGAACATGAAGCCATCCTCAAACAACGTGAGGATCCTAACTCCGGAGTCACATGGAAAGAATACAAATCAATGACATTCACATTTCAGGTGGTGGATCAATAATTTCTTCATTATTTTTTATCTTTTCAATAATGAGACACAATTTTAATGTTAATTTCTACGTGTACATATCTCATTTAAAAGTCCGTGACGATTTGCAGTTCATAAATGAAACCGTGAGACTCGCAAATATTGTTCCAGGAATCTTCCGAAAGGCACTGAGGGAAATTAATTTTAAGGGTATGTCATATGTGATTTCTTGCTTATTTGCACAATATATCATTCATTTTAAGAAAAGTACAGTTTTTGATATATAGCTTGATACACAACCAATTATTGGACTAGTTGGGAAATTCAATTTTATTAAATTTAAATAATAGAATGTAATGTGTAAGTCCATAAGTGCACACATGCATAGCTTGTATATTAAGTAAGGGAAAAGCGCACAATATCTGACAACATTACTTCATTTGGTCAAACGAATACATACATGCAGGATATACCATACCAGCAGGTTGGGCAGTTATGGTGTGTCCCCCGGCTGTGCACTTGAACCCAGCCAAATATCAGGATCCTCTTGCCTTCAATCCATGGAGATGGGAGGTGCGTCTAAGGCATGTTTGATTTGAAAAAAAAAATGTTTTTTACTTCTTTTTATAAATAATTATACGCGTGTTTGGGTTCCCGGTGCACCTTCCGTTTGCATCCAAGCTCATTTTGGAAGAAGTATCATATTTCTTGCTTCTGCCTCAAATGGCATGCTGCAGCAAATCAACCAGAGACCCAAACACGCACTAGAAAGTCTAATTTTGTTTTGCCTTATTCTTTTTTTAAATATTTTGCAAAAAATGATAAATAAAAAAAACTGCTTTGGCTACTAGCTACCAGCTGGCTATAACTATATTCAAGCAACTTAGATTTTAGCTTTCCATCTTTCTTTTACACTTTAAGTGACCCCGAAAAAATGGGCTTTCAGGGAGTGGAACTACATGGTGCCAGCAAACATTTCATGGCTTTCGGTGGAGGCATGAGATTTTGTGTTGGAACGGACTTCACTAAGGTTCAGATGGCTATGTTTATTCATAGCTTGGTAACCAAGTACAGGTAAGATTATGAAATGACAACGCCATGCGTGTGAACTTAAATTGACATGTAAAATCTCTCTATAAGTAATTAACATATGAATATTTCAGGTGGCGACCCATCAAAGGAGGAAACATCCTTCGAACTCCGGGTTTGCAGTTTCCAAATGGCTTTCACGTCCAGATCATGGAAAAAGAGGAACCAGAAAATACCATTTCAAGTTAGAAACCAAAACTCCGCAAGAGAGACTCATATATGGTAGAAATTTAGGCTTGACATTTTCAAGAAACACAAGGCAATGCAATTCTTATGGAAGCCAGAAAAGTAACTATAAGGATATCTCACTCAGTTTTGATAAGGTCTCTTAAAAGTTGTGTTTTTATTAGATTTTCTTCTCAATATACTACAGGGTTTTTATGAAAAACATGGGTTAAAACCGAAATATGACGTGCCTTACCTTGCAAAAATGCAATGAGGGGGAAGGGAAGGAAACTTGTACTTTGGTAACAAGTGGTGTAAATGCTTCAGATTATATCCTGAGTTAATATACAATTTTCTCTTTGAAAGTCACAATTTTTAATGCTTGCAAGTTGCATCTTTAAAGGTTTTAGTCTATATAAAGTAGTCAATTGAGGATAAAATTGTTTAACGTTGACACACTCGCTAATTATATATAATTTTTAGGAAGTTTGCCATTTGACAAACCAAAGCAACACAAGTCCTTAGTTTTACTGATCAAATTGTAGATTAGCTATTTCCTTCCTATAAAAGTATCTTTTATGTACATAACATTCTAAATCGATCTTTCAATAAGTTTTGTTTCTCAATTGTTGTCCTCCCCACCCTATTAAAAAGTAAGAGAAAGCAAGAAGGAAGACTAGTAATGGAAACGGGAGAAGGTAAAAGGATAAAAACCATAACTATGATTCTATGAAATAGTAACAAGTTGCTCTAAAACGTTATAGTGTCAGAAATAAAGTGTATACATTAAATTATACATTCGGGCTTCAATCTACTCAGCCTCTGGCTCATCTAGCAGAACTTGTTTGTGTTTGTCATAATTTTCTTGCCTCGCTTTATCATGCTTTAGCTTCATCTCTTTAACTCGCCCCTTTGAGCTATCCTGTTTCTTTCTGTGTTTGTGTTGTGTAGGATGGTCAACAATATGCTGCACATTATCCATATTCTGTTTTTTATGTCCATACTTGTGCATTTCTTTATGAACATGGTGTAAATCATCAAAATAATCAGAGTTCCTTTCAGAATGCTTGTGCATATGCTCATAAGTGGTCCTTCGCCTATTTTGAGCACTATAGTTAGAGTGCCTATGTTCTTGCTTATGATGTTTGTTATCATGAATATGGTGATGCCCCTTGTCAATTTTGAATTTACGTTTATCCATGATGATTTGTTCATCAGCGCCTAAGATATCCTCCCACCAGTCATACAGAGGATCAAATAGACCTTTCTGGTGCAAAAGCCATAATAGCACAAGCACTACAATATGAGAGTATTTATTTTAAGTTGTTCTTCTGAATTTGCAAATTATAATATACTAATAGACATTGAATAGAAGTCATACCTGTTGGAAAAATTGCCAAAAACAGACCAAACATCATTACCCAACTCAAGCATACATATTGTATGTGGCACTTGAAGTCAAAAAAATCAGAGCATTTTAGCCTGTTCTCCCACCCAAACCGAGGAACAAGGAAGAGATTTGATCAAATAATTAGTTAAGAGAAATGAATCAATATTAAGAAAATGTTATGATTAAGAAAGCAACATATAGTTATTGATCTTCAATACCTTGATTCAATTGTAGGTGATTTATACTTAAGTTTATAACAAAATATTTAAATCACCGAGAATAGAAACATGGCACAAACTATCAGTTTACCACATTTCAAAGAACATGAAGGAAATACGAATTTTTTTTTATCCAAATGCAACTAAAGAACAATCTCGAATAAGTGCACCAACTTTTGTTCATTCTATTACTGAGTAGATTGTTGAATAATAGTTTATGCATAAAATAATCCTAGTTTTAATCCTTAATGTTATTAATGACAAAATATTCCAATGATTGCCTTCGTGAAAAATAAAATGCATTCCACTTGTTCACAACAGCCAGTGCTACTCATCTGTGTTTGATAAGTAGAATTTCGAAACATGTGAGTGGTGTTGATAAAGAAACGTATATTTATATACCGATTAAAGCAACTCAAAATATTCCCCATGAATAAAAATATACAAAATTTCAAGAAACTCATATTTTCTAAATTTTAAATATAGGAATTTAAATTTTATAACTTGCAAATGAAAAGTATAGTTGAAGATAATACCTACAAGTTTTTCCAGTGATAAATTCTGTTAAGCTTGTCCATAGTTTATTCCATATGCTTTCGATAGAATCAAAGAAACTATTTATACTGGCCTCTGGTGGTTGAAAAGGCATACCCTGCAGTAATAGATGATTTAGTAATTCACAATTTGTTGGCCTATCCAACAGTCCAAAATAACTATAGTTGTTAAAGTTTGATGAAAAGACCAATGGGCAATGCGAAACATAGTATCCAGATTTGAACAAGTTTCACATTTTATGAGAATACAAATCTGGGTCAGAAACATGGATTAAATAATGCCATTGTGTTTGTGTCAGAGAAAATAAAGCATGCTAAATTCAGGTACCAGGAAAGAACATACCTGTGTGTCGTTGTCAAGAACAGTTGCCGTAGTAGAAAATTGACATTCAGCTCTATCAACTTCATTATAATTAGAATCCTTTAATACGGCTTCATTCAAAACACCCAAAAAAGGACACAGTAAATGTTAATGTGTTCCTTATCCTCAGAATAGATAACAACGAATAAATCCTAAGCTTCAACTTTACCAGCACAGAAATATTTTGAAGCCTGATCAGTGCTTGGGTAGATTTTGCATGATTGGGTTGTAACCTCATTTGGCTTCATTATTAAAAATTGCTCCTAAACCATGTTTACAAGCAAACAAGAAAAAACATAATAGAAGACCTATGAAAGTATAGAACAAAAAGGGGCAAAAAACAAACTTTTGGCATATGTTTTAGCATAATACCTCCATCAGGGTGATATCCTTGGAGCAATTAAACTGCAAGACAACACAATATAGCAAAGCTAAAACTTACAGCTTGTTGGACCCTAAGGAAAATTACTGCAATGCAAGCCTCAAATATATTTGAACCTAATTTTGTAACCTTAATAAAACAAAAGCATCTGGAGTAGCATGCATTTGTTAAATTCCCATTCATGTCATGCAGTGACTTCAACTAACTAGAGATAATTTAACCAAACAATAATTTCCCCTTGAATGTTACGGTACGCAAGGAGGAAGTGATATGTGGTGTGAGACTTTTAGATACCATGATAATTAAACAATCATGTCCTCATATCAACAATGAGCACAGGTCAGAAAATTTTATAAAATATTTATCAAAACCCAATTTCCTATCAGATATTATAAGGAAAAAAATAGAACAGAACTCCACTAACACTTTCAAGCCTTAAAGAACTGTGGCACAAGTATAGAAATTAATACAATGCATATCTGACATTGAATACAATTTTTTTTATTTAAAAAAATCAAACATTCCATTGTCCAAGTATGAGGAGCATTGGATAACAAAAACAGATGCCATGAAACACAATATAGTGAAGCAGACTACCGTCAAACTATATGACGCTTCCACCTCACCGGTATTCTTAGTTGTGATTGTAGCAACACCGAATTGAGTTAGGGCTTCAAATGTAGGGACGCTAATACTTATTATCTTTCCTGGACTCCTGCAGAAAAAGAACCATGTCAGACAAATTGAGAATTTTTTTTTTATTATGAAAACAATAATGCTGCTGGACATTATAGGTTTCTAAAACCAAAAATATACCCTAGCGTCAATAGAAACAAAATTGGCTACATTGCAAAAACTTTTCACAATCATTTTCAAATATTTTCTCTGCCCATCTCATGGTACAACTTTTCAAAATGTATACATCCATTTATGATCAGGAACTTTATTATGTATACTTCATTATTCGCAATCCATATTCAGCATATGAAAAAGTGATAGGTAATGCCGTAACGACCTTCCACCCCCCACCAAAAAAGAAAAGAAAAATAGAGTTCAACAACATATAGTAAAACAATTTTTTCAGTGAATGACTACAAAGTCCAACATCTCAAAATAATTTTGTCATCTTACAATCTCATTCAAGATAACAAATTGAATCAATTTTACACATCAACTTTCACATGGAAATATTACAAAAAGAACAAAACTTTCAAGTCACTTGTGACTGTTTTGAAATCATATGTATATACCAAGTACATAATATACCTTTGATAAACATACTCTACATCATTCGCACTTAATTCTAACACAAGGTTTGTATTAAGAATCTCTGTAATTCCTATGGAGAAAGAATAACTCCCAGCACTCTGCAGACAAATAAAATAAAATAAATAATTTCTAATAGAAGACACCATATTAAATATAAATACAACATTATTGCAACGTAACTGGATGTTGGTTTATTCTTTCAAACCTTCCTTCCAAACCATAGAGTGGCACTTGATTCCTATTTATTCGATTCAGGTCAGCCTGTTAAGGACAAGAAAGTTTCTTTCAAATTTTCAACAACTATCAATGAAGTTTTTCTCCAGATCCATCTTGCAAAAATAGAGGTGAAAAGAAAATGACAAAAAATGAAACCAAAAACGCAAGATGAAAATAAGAATTAAAGAAGAAAAAAATTATTGTTGTAGTACCAACCTCCCGAAAATTCCACAATTGATTATGCAAGCAGGTCCAAAAGGGAGCAGAGCAAAAGTTTGGTTGTTGATTAAAAGCTTCATAGCTGACACCAATTTTGTTACATTCAATACCATCTAAGGTAAATCTCACTCTCTCAAGCAGCATCCACATAGAAATGTTTCTCCCCAAATCCTGTGGTTGCCCAGGGCTGCCCTGTCACAAGAAAAATTGTAAAAATTTTGTTTAAGCTTGTAACAGTTGTGAATTATGTCAAAAGTATGTAAAAGTAGTTCATCACTGTTTTCTTCCATAACTACACCAGTAATGCCAACAATTAATGTGAGTGATTTGCATTAAAAATGGGAAATAAGGTCAGTCATTAAAAGAAATGCCTAAACTAGTGGAGGAGACTGCAGAGACAAAAGAGAGCACACGGCTCTACAGACTTGCAATTGCAATATATCAGCCCCTTATAATTATATTTGTCTAATATCATTTCAGGTTGCAAGAATTCTTCATTGAGTAACCTCATTGAGTATCTATATATGCATATAGCTACAATGTTGACATTTTTGGCAAGAACTCATCTTGGTACCTCCAAGCTAATCAACATACAAAAAAGAGCTTGAAGAGGAAAATCGCTTTTTCACATAACCTAGAATGATAAGGAGGTCCCTAAAGCCTTACATTAAATTTCAGTCCCTTAATACTATATCATACTTGCACACCATTGATTGGAATATACAATCAATGGTATTTTTGTGCCACATTAATTGTGCATGAGGAAGTATAATTTTGTATAACTTCAAAAACAACAGTCATGACGATGTTTTCAAGTCTATCCATAATGCAGTGACCTCTCAAAATTTAGAATTGTACGATTAACAAACATGACAATAATTGATTCAATCAATGCATTCTACACTATTATTTCTTTGATTTTTTTAATAATTTATTTCTCTGATATTTGTAAATATAGCTAGCGCCATTTATTATTCATTGTAAAATTTTATTATAAACCAATTCATAAACACATGTTTGACAATTTCTTTGCAAAAGACCAATATCCAATAAGTATCTAAAGGAGAGTTGTAACTTTTAAGTAACAAAAAATTCAAGAAACCAATCTAACATACCAATTCTTTATCTTAATTCAACCTCAATTTTATTATAAGAGGTGAATTATGGTGAAACCAGTCAAACAAGCATACCTGCCTTGGTACAACCAGATAGAAATCCTCAAAAGATGGTATATTTGTATACCCAACAAAATCTCCAATAAGATTAACCTTCAAAAATTTATCATCAGAGATCACTGTTCTATTTTCAGGACCCACAACCACTTCCTGTCGACCAAATTATGTGTTAGATACACAAAAACGGTAAAAAAATATTCCTGGCATGATTCGTTGAGTGTCTTTACATCTGTTAAATGTTATGTGAAATGTGATACCAAAAACTTGATGCAGAAGCGAACATTTGAATAAATCAGAAAACTAAGAGAGCATGTAGAAAATTGTAAACCAACATATCCAGCATCATGAGACAAAATACATAGTCTATGGAAAAAGACCTTGTCAGGTTTAAATTTAATATTGTTGCATAAAGAAACCAATAATTACATACCGAAACTTTAGTTCCACTCTTCAACTGTACTCGAACACTAAATCCTAATGTTTGTCGCCCAATGCCAAAAACATGAAACCTGAATTGAATTAGAGAGAGAGAGAGAGAGAGAGAGAGAAAGAAGGAAATATGAGTTGTGACTGATGACTAAAACAAAGAAGTCACTTTTACTTTGGCAAATTTCAGAGGTGATTACAATTAAAACATGACATAATGACAAAACTACACTATAACTAATCTTAAATATTAAGCAGTAGTTTTGAGTTAAATTATAATATTCGACATTATGAGTGCTAAGAGTTGAAATTTTACTAGTTATATTTCATAACCTTGATGATTAATATAATATTGCTAGGGGTATAATACATCAATATACTCCACTGAACTTTTCTCCCCTTTCTATCTAATCCCTAAACTTACAACAAACTTAAACCAATTTGATTATTGCAACTGACACTTTTTAAAAATCTGGAACTAACAGAAAATAAAAGAAGATAATCTAAAATTGTTCAAGCACAATAAAAATAGAAAGATTTCAAACAAATATCTTGACAAGATAACATAGAACGAAGTTTTGATATGTATATGTAAACAGTTCGATGTAAAAATGGTTTCCGTATGTTCACCTAAGTCTAGCACAAAATCCAATTAAGAGCATATATCAACCAGGATGGGTCAAATCAACCACAATTGGATTAAAAAACGAAGTGGAGGGTGGAAGCTTACCAATCACCAGGGAAACGCATACAATGTGCAGTGTTGGCCTTTCCTTTTGTCAATTTGTCAACTAGTTAAACAATTTCACCCGTAATTGTTAGTTTTGTGTTTCCTAAAAACTTACAGAATGTTGCAACATCAAAGCACTTACAGAAGTTTCCACATGATGAAGGCATCCGCCGCTGGGGTCCACATGGACAACATATTGGCTACATTAAAGGCGGAAAGAGAGATATGTTAAACCTAAATCAGAAGTGAAAGGTAAAAATGCAAAAGTATATTTGAGGGAGATGGGATCAAACACTAATGCCTTTTTCTTATTCTTCGCTTTGAATAATTTCTTTTAAAGCTGGGAGTTAGAAGGCAACCTGAGTGTACTCGATAATATGACCCTCTTCATCTCGCAGTCTGCAACACAAGTAAGTAGCAGAAACCGAGCAGTGAAATTAGCATTGTCTAAACTCTAGTCAGTGTCTAGATCATAATAAAATAGCAATAAACATGGCTTGCCTTTCGCATATCTTCACGACATTTGCACCAGCATTTGACTCGCATTTGCGTGTCTTAACATAATACTCTTCAGGTTTATAAGGAACATCCTGCAAACGAGTAACACTAAATCATACAAAATATGACATCCACATGTAAGCAATCTTCTTATGGCAATTTGCTTTGAAAAATTAATTCTCCAAAACCATAATAAAATGATGATAGATTAGTCCACAAACGATGATAATAATACATTAATAATAACAATAATAAGTTTTTGTTATCGCGTATGATCAACAACAACATCGACATCAACAGTAACTTTAACCCAAGTTAATTGGGATCGGTGGTAGATGAACCCAAAAATAAATCGAAAATAGGACAAAAGAGAGAAAAAAAAAGTTAAAATAAAAGAATGGTGAAAGGAAGAAAGGAGAAAAGAAGAGAAAAAAGACTAAATAAGACAACAATTGGAACATAGAATTATCTGTATGTTACTTGTATATAATGCAACAAAAATGAATAGATTAAAAGAGAGAGAGAGAAAAAAAAAGTAACAGAAGAGAAATATCATACTCGTATGTATGTTAACTGATACAAGGCATATGCAGAAGTTTTGTTGACCGTTATGACAGGAGGGATCCGCAATGTCTGCATTTTCCTGCTTGAATTTTCCTCCACTTCCACCAATTCTGCAACAATCGACGCTTCTCCTCCACTCTGCAAAATCACAAAACAACAACCTCAACACAAAGGAACACAATGAGGAGCGTGATGTGAATGTGATTTATTTACCGAGCCACTTGGAACAGCCATGTTGAGTACGATTTTGGTAGTACAATTGAGATTGTCGTCGGAGTTGGAGTTCTTCTCGCACTTCTCCAGCTTCGATTTGGAGATGATTTGAATTCCGGCGACATGGAAGGAAGAAAGTATGAAGAAGATTAGGGTGATAGCGGAACGCAATGCCATTGTTATTGTTATGCATTAGTTCTCTAATTGCCCATACATAATACATGGGTGTGCCAGTGCGTGACAGTAACCGCTAAAATATATTCAAAGGCGGTTTGGCGGTTGTTTACTTTCCTTTATGCTGTGTTTGGTTACCAAACATAGAAATGCAGTGTGTGTATCTAATTGGTCTCCCAGACTTTCCCGAAACGGCCAGCGGTTGGGCTCCAAGTAAGGGGTGGGGAATGGGTCGTGGACTCCAAGGGGTTGAGAAGGGGACGATGATGGGAGGAGGAAGAAGAAGAGGGTTGCGAGAACAAAGCCGAGGAGGAGGAAGTGGAGACGCTGTTCGCGGAGGAGGTAGCGGAAGGAGAGCCATGGCTTCTGCGGCTTCGGGAATAAGATGGAAGGGGCTCTGGGATGAGTAGCACCAAAATGGAATTCTGCGGCTTCAACCATGTATTTTTTTTATCTAATTTATGACATATTTTCAGTAATGTATGAAAAAGAAAAAGACATCAGGTGCTGTCGGTGTAGAAGTATAACGGCTTTATACAATTGATATCTTGGTAATATTAAAATAGAGAGAATGAAAATAAAGCTCTATATTTGTTTTTCTCCTCTATCAACTTTTCCATCACTATCTTGGTAATAATAAAAATAATCAATCTAAATTCTTCTCAATAAAGCACAAGCTCACCTCCATTTGATCAAAGAAGCTTTGGCATCATTCATTAGGTAAAGAAGCATTGCATCTGAAACTTTAAGATGGTATGAGAGGGAAGAAATTAGGCTTTTAAATAGGCATAAGACTCGTATGTGTCCTGCACTTTTTGATTCACTGGCAATCGAGTCCAATCTCAGTTACGATTCCACTTTTTTTTTTTAATTTTCAATAATTACCTCTGCAAATTCTTCTTCTTTGTTTTTCAGATTGCTTTTGAGCCAAACCTAAAATTTCCATTTCAGGAATCACTCAGCAGAAACTCTGTATGGATGGAAGGACTATGAAATCATTGGCCAAAGAGTAGCTAAAGTCCTAATTGCTGAAGAAAATTATGCATCTCTACAAAAAATTCTGGAAAGGTTGGTCACAGGTGTACCATGGTCTGGGCAGTTTCCTTTCAAGAAGAGGTCTGGTGAAGTATTTATGGCAATGGTAACAAAAACTCCTCTTTATGAGGATGGTGAGCTTGTTGGTGTTATAACTGTTTCAAGTGACGCTACTATATTAAACACTACAAATTCAGATAATCAAAGAACTTACCAATCTGGTAACAATGGCCAACCTGGAGTACAGAGGTTAAACTTAAAAAGAATTCAGTGGCCTCCACGACCAATGATTGCACCAATGCCACAGATTGCTTCATGTGTTTCCAATCTGGTTCTCATTAGTGTTATTACTACAGTTTTTTACAATTGTTTTTTCTTTCTGTTCTTTTTTATTTGGGTTTCATTTTATCATTTGCTTAAATTAAATTATAGAACCATATTTTTTCCCATCTACAGGCATCAAAGCTTCTCCCAATGCTGAATACTACTGATGACACAGTTTCCAAAAATACTTCAACAGATGCAAATGATGAAAAACTAGAGAAGCGTGGCATATATGTATGTTTCTGTTCAGCTTGAAGATGTGTATCTGATTAGGTATTTCAGTATGAGAATATTTCAAGTTTTTGTCCCCTAATTTTGAATTTCAGGAAACAAAACCTCATTCCAGACATCACCATAAAGAAAACGCAACTTTCACTGAGAAGGATTAGTCTACTACAGAATTTGGTCAACCTTCTATAATTGTAAATAAATCTCCTATTTTCCTTTTATTAGATACTCAAATTTCCTAGTTCGTGCTATAAATCTATACAAGGAATGCAGAAATTTAGTTAGAGACATGTCTGTATTCATTTTGGTTTGTATATTAATAAGTGATACGTCATCTGAAATCATAAATTGGGATGTTGAACCTTTATGGGGGACTTCTGAAGCTTGAGTACCAAACTAATGCAATCCTCTTGTTTATGTTGCTATTTATATGTATGCTAGCAGAAACTGAGCATATACTGGAGGTCCTTATGAATTTGTGAATTCTGCATTGGTTTGGCCTGTAGTACATAATATTTGTTTAAAAATTTGTGTGTTTATGAACCTTATGTGTAACTTTTTATCCAGTTAAGATTTATGATCATCTGTTTTATTAAATCACTTCAGGCAGCCAGAGTCCTTGCCAAGCTTCAAACTGGGGCACATGCAAAATGTGGGAAGGATAATGGAAATAAAAAAAATAATTGTACAGCTGATAGTTCAGGAAGCAATAGAGTGAATAAGGAAAATGATTCATTTGGAGGTTTATTGCCATTAAATCAACACCAGGACGTTGCTATTGGGGCAGATAAAGAAGATCTTCATAAATGTAATTCTTTATTTGCAATGAAGAGAGCAGATACAAAAGTTTGTGCATGTAGAGCTTCCAATGTTGTCAAAGATAGTTCTTGTAAATCTTTCTCAGGGGAGTGGTGTGAATGTTTTGGTTCTCCCATTCCCCAAGACCCATTGTTAAGATTATGCTGTGAAATTGATCAGAAGGAATTGGAGCCAGAGGCTATGAATATGTTGACAGGAGATGAAGTGCAAAAGCAGCAAGAAGGGTTGCAATTGCCAAGTTCGAGAGAGAGTATAGGCAGCCATGAAAGTTCATCAAGCAAAGGAGATAATGAGTCAAACTCTGTTTCAGAGTGTGAAATCCATTGGGAAGATCTTCAATTAAGAGAAGAGATTGGACAAGGTAATTAATTCTATTGCAAGGTTATCAATGATGGATGGCAGAAGGCCAAAATTCTGCCATATAAACAGGCCATTGTGGCCTTTGGCGCCGCCACAGCTGGCATCCCTTCACAAATTTCCAATGGAGGACGGATCGAAAAACACCACGTTACAGCATTATGGAGGCACTATTATTTAACAACATTGTTCTTTTGTGCATTTTATAATTCCTCTATGTTGAGGAGTTGAAATGCTAAAAATGATTTTATTTGTAAGTATGCTGGGCTTAAGTTCAGCAAATAAAGATATATGGAGCAGTCTCAGAATAATGTGGTACATTAAATATTGCTTCCCCCGCCCCCCTAATGGCCTAGAATCCTTTATGCCACATGTAAACTCAATCCCTTTGAAGGAAAATTCAGTGTCTAGTGGGTGATGAATTGTGATAAACAACATCAACATCAACAGGACCTTTAACCCAGTTAATTGGAGTCGGTGGTAGATGAACACAATGATAGATATGAAGAAGTTGAAAGAAAGAAAAAATGAAAGGGGTGGAGAAGAAAAAAGAGGAAATAAGACAAAAGAAAAAAAGGGTGAAAGAAGGAGGGGAAAAAAGAACTAAAAAGAGACCGTCAGGAACATAGAGATAACAACGGGTCTAACCCTCTAGATCAATCTATGCTCCTTGATGAATTGTGATAAACAAGTACTGAAAAATAGTTTTCCTCAAGATCTCAAGTTAGGACAAAAAAGTTCTAATGGATGTCTTTTAAAACAATTAGGTTGATCTGCCTGCATCTTTCTTATGGTAGGGCTTGAAATGTTTCTGAATATTCTTATTTCAACTAATGATTGCTGACATAATTATGTTGTACTCTATCTTGCAGGTTCTTATGCTGTTGTTTATCATGGAATTTGGAATGGATCGTTATAAATTTTATTGTTCTATTTTATTAATAGTATTGACTAGTCGTAGGCCCTAAAACTTTCTTTTTCAGGATGTTGCAGTCAAGGTTTACTTCGGGAATGAATACACAAAGGAGACTTTACAAGACTACAGAAAAGAGGTTTCTCTCTCTTTCTCTCTCGTTTTGTTGCTTTGGACAGAAAGCATCTGATCCCTGAATCCTTTGTTTATACTTCAGATTGATATAATGAAGAGATTGAGACACCTAATGTATTGCTTTTCATGGGAGCAGTATATTCACAGGAAAGACTTGCCATTGTGACTGAGTTATTACCTAGGTAAGATTTTCAACATCTTCATCTTAGAGCTTGCTATATTAACCATTAAAGGAGTTGCACTTAGTTTAGAAGCACATAAAGCATCATGATGGATCACCCATTGTATTTTTGTGGCATTAGATAATAGATCTGTTTATTAGTGAATATGAATCTCTCAACCACTGTGCACAAAATCCCCATTTATTTTTCTTTTTGTATGGAAATTATGGGAACCATCTTAAATTGATTTTATTTTGCAGGGTAGGGGAAGCCTTTTCAAAAATATGCACAAGAACAATCAGACATTAGACATCAGAAGGCGCCTAAGGATGGCTCTTGATATTGTGCGTATCCTCTCCCACTTCACATATATGTTGAGAGCAAGCTGGTGGCTTACTGAAATTTCAGTGTTGCAATGTTATAAATCACATTGTTTTCAATTGCAGGCTAGAGGAATGAATTATCTTCATCACAGAAATCGTCCAATTGTGCATAGAGACCTGAAGTCTTCTAACCTGCTTGTAGATAAAAACTGGACTGTAAAGGTGATGATTGTGCATAGAGACCTGAAGTCTTCTAACCTGAATTCTTAAAAGTTGCTTTAGATTTCAGTTACACTTGGACCAACACTTGGACATAGATGCCAATTTAACAAGCCACAATAGAAATTAAATTTTATTGTATATTGTAAAGCAATACCTTCTTATCTCAACTTCTTATACAATGGACCGTTTCTGTCAAAAGTATTTTTATATGTACAAAACAGAAATAGGTGGTGTGAAGATGAAACAGAGGTGTCAATAAGATAGGCCTAGATTGTCTCCATTACATATAGCCCATGTTTTTTTATTATGGGCCTCAATCATGAAAGCCTAGCCTCTTTCCGGTGGTACTAGTGGAGGTTCTGTTTTTCAATAATTGGACTTTTCTAATCTCTTGTATACGCGCAAGTAAAATAAGCCATGAAATTTCAAGATTCACCAACCTAGAAGATCAGGATGAAAGAAATGTTGAATATTTAAGAATAAGATTTTTCAAGACTTTCGGCCATGTTTTGCTATTGATTTTTATTTTATTCCTTTTAGAGTGTTTTCATTTTATTTTATTTCGTACCTGTGTTCAGCATTCTTTTTTCAACCTTCTGCTGATCTATAAAAAATTCAAATGTGACTTTTGACTTCGAGATTTATTTTACCGCGTGCATCCTGATCAGTTTATTAATTAAGAATGAAAATGACATGTTAATATCATATCTACAATTACAAGGAGCAACATGAGACTTAGTGTAAGCGTTTAGGGCTTGATTTGACCCCAAATCTGTCGCTTCGTGTTTCCATAATTAAACTTCAGACTATTAGTTTTCAGATTATTAAATTAATGTAGGAGGATTAATCTCATAAAAGGATAGAACTGAAAATATATGCTTTGAAGATAAATATCACTCGTTCTTATTCTAAATACAAAAGAATTAAAAAAACTTAGTTATTAATAACATTAAATTTTTTTAGTAAGAAGACATTAAATTTATCAATAATTTTTGTATTTTTAGGAATTAACTTTAAAATTATTGAGATTTTATTTTCTTGATATTTTTTCACCCAATTAATTAGTGTATTTCCGGTTAAGTCATGACTTTTTCTATTCGATAATAAGAGGGAATAAATGAGAGAAGTAATTGCAACTAATAAAAAAAAGAGGAAGTACCGACAATTAAGTTTTGATGTTTATTTACAGATGTTAGAGGCAAACTTTTTTTTTTTTTTTTTTTAATGTAAGAGGGCAAACTTTCTTGTGCAATTGATATACGCGTTTTTTTGCAGACTCTTAATTTTATGTTATTATATTATAACTATGTCGTACGTAGATACGTTATTTCTTACGTGTTGAAATTAGTTTGCCATGATTGTCGATCCTATAGCTAGAACTATTTCACGTTTGAGTATTTACATCTTTTTTAGAGGGCGTCTTTCCATTTTCAACATTAGGAGAGTCGATTGATTATTGTTCTCATATTCATTTATTGTAACGTGGGACGAAAACTCAAACTTATATTTTACTTCTTAAATCATCGTTTTTTTTTTTTTTTGCTCGGTTCAACGGTGAAACTTAAAATATATATATATATATATATATATATATATTTTAAAATATTTTAGTTTAAAGGAGATAGTTATATAATGTTTTCTTTTTTCAATATCCAAATATATTTTTTATGAGCCTAAAACTTAATCTTTAATTGGTTTATCTTGGGGCCAGTCCTGATCTGGTGCAATGCAAAATCGTTTTTCTTATTCTCTTTAAATTACCAAAAGCTTTCCACAATCACGGCTCGAACCACGTTTGAATATATTAACGTGACTTATTTCGCCAAGCATCTACATATTTTTCTTCAAATTCAGTTATTTTGATTTCAAAATGCACGACTAGTCTCCAAGTCCAGAATTTATATGACATCAGCAGATGAATTTGTCAAAAACGAACCATGTTACTTCCCCAACATATCCATGCCAAATCAACCCTATAAAAATAATATTACACACAAGCTCAACTTTCTTACCCTTAATTTTTTTCTTCAACTAACGCCAATTACAATGGCCGTCACGAAAAGCCTCTCCATCTTCCTCTTCATCGCCATAAGTTGCGTGGCTGCAGCTCAGGCAGCGAACTTCAACATCACAAACAATTGCACCTACACGGTGTGGGCCGCCGCCGTGCCCGGCGGCGGCTCAAGGCTTAACCCTGGCGAATCGTGGAACATCAGCGTGACGAACGGCACAACAGGAGGACGCATCTGGGGTCGAACAAACTGCACCTTCGACAACGCAGGACGCGGGAAGTGCCTCACCGGCGACTGCGACGGTGTTCTTGAGTGCAACAAAACAGGTACACCTCCGAACACGTTGGTGGAATTCGCGTTGAACCAGTACAACAACCTCGACTTCTACGACATCTCGGTCGTCGACGGTTTCAACATTCCCTTGCAGGTGAGCCCGACCTACAACTGCAGCTCCGTGAAATGCGCCGCCGACATCATCGGAGAGTGTCCCACTCAGCTTCAGGTTCCCGGCGGCTGCAACAACCCGTGCACGGTTTTCAATACGACTCAGTACTGTTGTAGCACCGGTGCTGCGGGTTGCGGTCCCACTGATTATTCCAAGTTCTTCAAGGAGAGGTGTCCAGATGCCTTTAGTTACCCTATGGATGACGCAACCAGCATGTTCACTTGCATGGGAGGATCTGAATATAGGGTTGTGTTTTGCCCTTAATTAATTCATCATCAACCGCTTTTTATTTTCCTCTTTAATTTTATTTTATTTCGTGATTCCTATTCGTGTTATTGTTATATACTTTGGTATGTGTATTATTATTTATCTCCAAATAAAAGAGTTCTTGGGGGCTTTGGGCGCGGATCTCTCTGGCGGGATGTGCTCTCTTTCTCCCAAAATTAGTAATAAACATTACATAATTTTAAATTAATTCACGTGACTGTAAACAAACGGTTCTATTAGAGTCCTGGTGTGTTGATTTATGATTCATTACAAAAAAGTCGGATACGATGGATGATCGATCTAGATTTCGAAAGAGGAAATTAATGTTAATTTTTTCTTATCAAGTATTAATTTGAAGGTCAGATTTATGTGCGCATCCGTTAAACATAAACTATAAAATCTGCATATTGGAAAACAATTTTATCAAGATAATTCATAACTTCCAAGTTCTAGTAGTATTCAATGGACTAAATAGAAATTCATTCAATAATCAATTTCATTAACAATATTTTGAAAAGGTAAAATACTTTATCTACCCTGTTGCCGTTACTGCCCTTCCTAATCTTGACTTCTGTTATTTGACCAGGTGGTAAATCCTCTATGGTGGACTTCTCAACTGTATCCTAAAATAACATTTCCAATACTGTAAAAACTGCATATTGAAAACAATTTTATCAAGATAACTCATAAGTTCGAAGTTCTAATTATCTGCAATAGACTAAATAGAAATTTATATTCAATAATTAATTTCATGAACCATATTTTTAAAAGATGTGATACATTTATTATCTTTTTACTCGATCCCTAGCTACCTTGCTAGTATAATGGATGACAAGTGATAACAAGAAAAAAAATGGAAGCTGCCAGTTTGATAATAAAGTTTACAACAAAAGAAGAATGAAAAGAAAACTAGAGAGATATAGAGATACAAACATTGTTTTTGCATATCTTTTCCTTCTTGGAAGTCTGGCTGTTGCTGTTTACAGTCTCGAGATATCCTAAGACCTCTGGTTTGGAGTAGAATTTGTGTCCACTTGGAGCAATGTAACACTGCAACAAGTATGACAAGATGCATTATTAACTGCAATCAGCAATACATAACAACACACTCATCCAGATATTTTAATAATAATTCTTACTTTACCATTTTAAAAAAATAATTAATAATAGAGGAGAACGAAAGTACAAAACAAAGGATAAAGCCATGTTACGGTTATGTCATTAATATGCAAAATATTTAATACTGTAACAACGGATCAAGAGAAAATAAAATACCAAGAGATACAGAATCACATGTTCACATTAACTGAAGAGTATAGTTTTTACAGTTTTACCAATGAACATAACTGTTATAAATATTTTGCATATAGTCTTGAAATATATGTCTAAAAAAAAACAGCTCAAACCAATACAAGACAACAGATCAAAAGCCAGACAGATCAGGAGAACAAAATTACAGTTGACTTGAAATTACGAATCAAGTACATATTCTATACATATTTGTGGATGATCCTGTGATGTTCCTGCCATGAACAACCCAAGTATTGAGCATTTAGCTAAAGGTCCCTTGGACTGCCTGCTAATATCATGATTCAGATTTCCAAGAATTCCACTACAGAAGCTTGTACAGAAATTTGGATACCTGAGGAGTGATACAGGTTATAGATTTATACTGGCAATTATGTATTGCAAGCAGGGTTATCTCCTAACTAACGACAAGCTAACATTTATGGAAGAACAAGAACATACTGCAGGCAAATAAAAGAACAAGAACAAGCTAGCATTTATGGAAGAACAAGAACATACACACAAAAAGATAGAAGATGGCTTAATTAAAGTTGCCAAGCTCTGTAACAGTAATATTCACATCATTACTTGAAGAGGCTTTGTCTAGCATCTTATACCCATGACCCATATTTGCAGCACTTTTTCGATTTCTGAAGTCCACATTCCAGCCACCAGGTAACCAACCATTCAGGATGTTCATTTGATTTCTCTACAGCCTGAAATTGTCAAACATCAAACAAGTGGTAAGTGATAATAATTTAGCTAAAATGAGGAAAACAACATTCCAAAACTAAATAAATAAATATATAAAACTACTTGTTTAGAATTGCCTATTGTGCTGCTGCTGATATGTCTATTGGTTGCTTAGGACTTCTCGTCTCAGGATTTTCCCATTTTCAGAAGGAAGGTGATGTTATTTAAGAGAATCTTTCAGCTTAGTTTCTAATTTGTGTCAGCTGTCAAAGCCCAAAATTTTCTTCTTTGTTTCCATTATTTATTACAAGTTATTTCCTCTCTCCTGGTGTTATCTCTTTGGCAAGAGTACCAAATTGTACAAGTACTAAAATGGAAAATTCAAGCATTGTTTCCTTAGAGACTTGCACAATATTAGCAGTTTTCACATAAATATCAACTTAAGCTAACGAATATCACAAGAAAGCGGTAAAAACACCAACTTTAGTCGATTTTGTAAAGATTAAAACAGAACAAGTGCATAAGCAAGGTTAAAATGATCTTTTTGTGGTTTTATAATAAAAACAAAGCTGAAATAGACGATTTAACCGATAACAAAGGTATTATCGGGGTTAGACTTCACCAAACTCTACTCTCTTCTTGCTTTAACGTGCAATACATATTCCATTTGCATTTCAATGTTAAAATCAGTCAATAAATGCCTTCTTAGCTCTAATCCCTTAGATGAAAAGAGTCTTAGTTCCTTTATTAAGTCTTGATCCCTCAACAACTTAAGAAAGGAACTAGCTTTAAGTTTAGTGACACAATGTAACCAATGAACTAAGCTCCATTCCTAGACATCAAGTTCATTGAGTATTTTGTTTCAGCTCTAGACAATGAAGGCATTTTCCAACAATAGTCATGTTCTAAAATCATGTCATGGTTGGCCATTCCACAACAAGCATTAACAAAGAAACAAAATACTAACATTGAACACAAACAACTGAATATATATATATATATATATATATATATATATATATATATATATATATAAATACCAAGAGGTACAAGAGAGTTTGAGTAAGGTTACATCTAACCCCAACAACGGAGGAACTAGTAGCTCCAAAATACATGAAAGGGGGAAGAGAAATGGAGAGGAGGAGCCAAGGGAAGAACTTCTCTCCAAAGGAATAGTGGAAACTTTGTGCCTCCATACAAGAGAAAAAAATGAAGAGAGACAATGTATACTAAACAGACATCCACTTTAAATACATTAGAAAAATTTCCATTTTTGACAATAATCTTCGCTTAGCCATAAACTTTTTTTTAATCAGTGTTTAGCAATAAACTTTGGCTTAGCCAGAGTACACAGATCTCAAATGAACACAACAAAACTCTTGCTCAGCCACCAGTTCTTTCTTAGCCAAGCTTGAATCTTTTGCTCTCTGTCTGAATTTTAGCTTAGCTTGAAATTCTGGCTTAGCAGTTGTCTTTAACGCATTTCCTTGCACACTTCAAGCTTTTGCTCCAAATTTCCTTTCCAACTTCAACCTCCATTTCTACAAAAAGGGATTAGAAATACTAAGATAACTAACTAAAAAGTTAAAACTTCATAAAACTAGATTAAATTGAGTTTAACAAGACTCCAATTAAGAAGAAGAATGAGAAAATTGCCCCTAAATTCATTCACAAATTAAGTATCTTAAGCAATTATCACCTGACAAAACCAAAAAAGTTTACTCTAACTTGGTTCATTTTACCAAGGAGTACACAATATCAGCACATGTATTGGAAGGTGTGACTTTTCCTCCAATACAAGATAGTAGTTACCATCCGGTATTACATTTTCTGAAACGAAAAGGCTGTCATATTACTAAAAAGCAGTTGAGAAAGAAGATTGGATAAAATACAATCAAGTGGCATCTGAACATAGAGACACATTAAATAGATGAGGTTATGAAACAAATACCTTAATATGTTTATATCATTATCCAATGTTCCCTACTATTTTGTTCACAAAGTAATTTCACATACAATACAGAGAGCAGTGTTCGAAACAGATTCCCCACCAAATGCAAGATTAATTAAAAAAATTGCACAAGTCATGGGGGGCCACAAGTAGAGACAATGAGAAATAAAATAGATAACAGAGCCAGACACAACAATTAAATTAGTAAAAACAAATTTTTGTTCATCTGATGCACTTTATCTCTACATTTTGCTTTCAAAACAATTATTACTAGGCATGAACCACAAAACACAAAATAACCAAAACATTAAGAGGATGCTGATCGTGGATGTTGAGCTCCTCATCCAGATCGTACAATCATACGATCCATGTTATTGGTTTTTCATCTCAGCTCACAAAATATGCCCTTATCCATAGCAGCAAGAGAGTAAGCAGTTTCTATAATTATGTTTCATTCTCTCTCCCTCTCTCCCATATCTAAGAGGCTAAGAGTAAGCAGTTTCTATAACTATACTTAACCCCTCTTTCTCTCTCTCTCTCTCTCTCTCTCTCTCTCTCTCTCTCTATATATATATATATATATATATATTTGAAAATTCATTACAACTTAAGAACATGTATGATGTATCACACCATGATGCTATAGCGAGCAAGTAAGAGAAGAAGATTTTCATTCTGCTAATCCTTGAGTAAACATGTTAAAGAAGAATCGGAGAACAAGTAATTAGCTACCCAAATCCATCGATTCTGGATCGGAGAATGCTCGTCAACAATTCAAGTCTGAGTAGCGAGTTTCAGACTTGAGAGTCGAGTGCCGATTGGGAAGCTTTGCACTGATTGTCAAAGAGATTAACTAATTTAGACGATAAGAAGGACGATTAAAAAATAAAAATAAAAATTACATCTACAGTGACTCTAAAATATTTAGTATCACTCGTACTGTAAAAAATGTTCTTTTCTATTTTTTGTTTTAATACAAAAAAGAAATGTTTTGATCCAACTGTTACAGCAACTTCACGGTTGGTTCGCGCCAATGTGAATAGGCTCTTTGTACCTGGGCTCTATTACCATTAGGGGGTAATTTTTGGAAGTTACTATTTTTACTCTTCTTTATTACTAATACACTGTAAGAGAGTGTATTAGTAATAAAGGAGAATGAAAATAGCAACTTGTTGATGTATTAGGGACTAAAATATATTTAATAAGCCTTAATTTTTAATATAAAAACCTTGAATGACGGTGCGTACGCCGACGCATGTGCCGAAATAAAAAGTAGTATTGTTTGTGTCCGCGTTGTTTCACTTTTCTGGAGGAGAGGATTTATTCTGTCTGTCACGGTCATCTCCTCTTTCTCCCTCACAACATCCAATTCCATTTCGCTTCGATTGCTGCATCTGTTCAATCGTCCAAAACCATCTCTTCGATTCGTTTTCCAATTTGGATCGAGGAACAATAAGATAATATATTGGATTATGCATTTTCCCCCAATAATAGGAAAATAAGAATAGATAAAACAAAATATTAGCGGTGTTGATCGATTTGCAAATCTCAGAGTAAAACCTTGTGCTGCGATTTTTATTTATTTTTATATATCTCAGATGGCGTTTCAGGAAAAGAAAAACAGGTTTAAGAGGCAGCCAGAGAAGAGTGCCTCTGCTTCCCAAAATGGAAGACCTCCAGCTCCTATCAAATTCTCTAACGATACTGAAAGGCTTCAACATGTTAATAGCATTCGCAAAGCCCCTGTTGGGGCTCAGATGAAGCGTGTTATTGATCTCCTATTTGAGGTATATATAATATGACAATTCTTGTGTTATGGTTTATATATTATCACCAATCCTTGTGTTATGGTTTATGAATGCTTATTGAGTTATTGTAATGTCGAGGGCATGGATCAATTGGTATGGAGATGTTCTAACTTAATCAGTAGTCTCAAGTTTGAGTAATGAGTATACAGCTTGGTTATACTCAGAACCTATAATGCTCCTAACTGACTCAAGTAGAATTACCTCTGGGGAAAGATAAATGAGGTTTCCATATAAGAAAAAAAAGAGGCTTAGTTTTAATGTTGTGTTGCTGATTAGGAAAACCATGATGTATATAATATATGCTTTGCTTTGGGTCTTCTATAAGTAATTTTATTCCTGACGATCAATCTGAATTGTGGCTAGTGAGTGTATTGATGCTTGGTGTTTGCTTTACAGACCCGAAAGGCTTTAACGATAGAGCAAATAAATGAAGCATGTTACGTGGACATGAGAGCTAATAAAGATGTTTTTGAGAGTATGAGGAAAAACCCAAAAGTAAAATATGACGGGGAAAGATTCTCTTACAAGGTAACCTTTTATGGAGGCATGTGTACTGTACGTACACCTTCATGTGTTCATTTTTATGCTCCTAGTTTGGTTTGTGACACTGGCATTGCTTTTGGTCTATAGTCGAAGCATGACGTTAGGGACAAAAATCAGCTGCTTTTCCTGGTACGTAAGTTTCCAGAGGGCATTGCTGTTGTTGACCTAAAAGATTCTTACCCGACTGTGATGGAAGACTTGCAGGTAAATTGTTTTTGTTAGTTAGTTCTTTTGCATGAAAAGATTTCCTTGCATTCATTTTTGAGTAACATTGGTGGAATTTTGATTATAGATGTATGTTCATTGTTCAACTCCCAATCTCCGGTATTACCTTGGGCTCATTGAGTAACTATTGATATCTTACAGATTTGATTCTTCCTGTGCATGGTGAATTTTTGGAAGAATCATGTGTGCTAAAATCACTAATCACTATACCTGTGACAGAAGCTCAACTAATCAAATGTTATTTGGCAATACCAGGGATGGATATAAGAATCAAATGTTTTAGGGGACAAAAAAAACAGTATAAATAAAAATTAGTTTAAAAACTAGTCATGCCTACTCGTGATCTTGGCTCTTTCAAGAAAAAGTGCAAGTCCAAGTGTATATAGAACCCTTTATTCGTGCTTTCAAGGACATTCTAAATAGTTTATCTTACTTGTTTCTTCATTTATTTTAAAATTTATTCTTTGAAAGTTTTGGATTTTTCATGCAGTTATTCAAAGTATTGTTCTTTCTAATTTACACAAACCTTAAAATTTACATGAAGTTATGCTAGGTCAATATAAGTTTAAGAGACCAAAATATGTTCAAAGGTTGTGTCTACTTTTCATACTTAAAATTTATGTATCTTAATTTGAAAGTAATGGCATGGTTGAAAGATAGTGTTCAAATATGGCTCACAGTTCGCACTTTCCCAGTTTTTAGTCTTTCTGTTTTCTTCACTTGCCTTCTTTGTTTTGTCCTTGTTTTTGAAAGATCATTCTCTTTGTATCTCTGTGCATAGAGGTTTGCATGATACTGAGATGTTAATACAAGAGTAAACTGTTTTAGTATGATTTTATTGAAATATGCTAAGAATAGAACTACTTAACAAATTTGATCTGCAACATCTAATGCTCAGATGACTTGTTGTGGTGAGAGGTCATTATTTTTAGAGGTAGTGAAGAGTCAAAATTTAGTTAAATAATTGGTTTCTCTCGGAAGAAGACCTTATAAATTTATTGATTTCTAGGCTTTGAAAGCTGCAAGGGAGATTTGGCTGTTATCCAACTTTGATTCACAGGAGGACATTGCCTACCCGAATGATCCTAAAGTTCCCATTAAGGTGGATGATGACCTAAAACATCTTTTTCGGGGGATTGAATTGCCTCGTGATATGATTGACATAGAGAGGGATCTACAAAAAAATGGAATGAAGCCTGCTACCAACACTGCAAAGAGGAGGAGTGCAGCGCAAATGGAAGGCATTTCATCCAAGCCTAAACCTAAGAAGAAGAAGAATGAAATCACTAAGAGGACCAAGCTGACTAATGCCCATCTTCCGGAGCTTTTTCAGAACTTAAAGTAAACAATTCCTGACTTAAGGAACTCGTGGCAATTGGTGAATGAATTCACACAGCTCATTTGTTGACATAAAACATGTGGTTAGAAAGTCTTCATCGTTCAGATCAGGAATTGTGGCAATTGGTGAATGAATTCACACAGCTCATTTGTTGACATAAAACGTGGTTAGAAAGTCTTCATCGTTCAGATGGATATGGCCTTTTTATTGTATTAGCATAGTGCTTCTGGTTTTGGATGTGTACCCAATTGGATGGTAACGGTGGCCATTGCAAATTCAGGTCATTCCTTATATCTAGCCTTCTACACGATTCTAAAGCAAAATGGGAAGGATGGCCCGAGTCCATCTTCTGATGGTTTTTCTAAACTAAAGACTAAACAAAAAGGGCAGATGGAGAACCATGTTAATGTTAGAAAACACGATCAATTTGCAGGGTCAAAAATATTCATGAGGTTCATCATTTGGGGTTTATTGCTCAAATAGAATGTTATGACCTATTGCTACTTTTTATATACATATAAAGAGTCAAATGCATATTGAATCCCTGAAGTTTGACTCATTTTCACCTTTTAGTGCACACAAATGATCTATTATGTAGCAAAAGTGATACTTTACCTTTTTATAAGAAATTTTCGTTTTTAGCAGCTGTTGCATTTGCTCCAGCACTTTCCCCCCATCAAATGTATCAACTATTTCAGCAACTACAGTCATTGTTCTAGCCCAACTACGTCACTTCTCAAACCATTGGACTTGGTCCTTTACAAAAGCCTCGTCCTTCAAACCTTTTGCAAGTAGTTTCCATCTCTTCATTCAGACTCTCTTTCAGTTGCGTAACTCATGCTTATTAGTTAATACTGCAGTAATTTAGGAGGATTAATGAATATTGCAGGCAGTTAATTGCGGTACATATGTTTTCTTAAGTGCTTCGCTTACGAATTGGTAAGAAATGAGGTAGCGAATGTATGCCATAAAATCTGTTTTATTATAGAGTTTGGACCAATGAAAACCTGGAGGATTCTACCAGTGTTCTCTGTCACTAAGCCAATGGGAGAGAAGTATACTTTCATTTTTCGTTGATCGAAGAGTGAAGTGTATTTTCGGAACAAGTTTAGGGTGACACTGTCTTTTAAGGAAACATCAAGAGAGTGGAGTGGAATTTACTTCAGTAAAGTTTATTAGTTATTAGTGAACCAAATTTAGGATGTTCAGAGATTGACAACAGTCCAAATATGGTATGAACTAAACTTTCTAATTATCCATGCAATGGGACAGGAAACATTCTAAAGAATGAAGTAACATTTGAAGTCACGGGCGTATAATTTCCCTTCATCAAGATATCAACATGTCCCCAAAGAACAAAAGCATGTTCCTTCTCCTTCTATTATCGATGATGAAATACACAGCGCTTTCTGCGGGAATGTCTCTAATAAAAAGCCATCACTCAATCAATGGGGAACTTGAGTGAAAGTAATGGAATTGAAGTGTCCTCAAAGAAATCATGCAACGACACAAGTGAAGCACCTTGGAAAGAAATAAAAAATAAAATTATAAAAATAGTTATATGATTAAATAAATGCAATTATTTAAAGATATAAGTTTGGAAAGCAAGAGAATAGTTAAGAGTAATGAGAAGTGTTAACAACATATTATCTAACAAAAAATTAAAATGTGCTTAAATGAGTATGTTAAAAAATTATGTTGTAAATCATTTTTTGAATAGTCAACATAGAACAATTATAAGTATGTAGAGAAAATTTTCTTCACTTATTTATACAGAAATTTGTGCAGTTCAAATCAACTGTTGAGATTTTATTCAAATAGTATATAGGAAAAAACAACACACCAAGCAAAATTTAAATGTATATGTAACAACATATAACAAATCCAGCGAGAATTTGGTGCCCGATATTCATCTAAAAGCTTAACCACTAAAGCATGCAAAAAATTTCCTTGGCACATCTCCACGGCTACGAAACTTTGAAGCAGTCTCTTCTAGGTCGATAAATTCTTCCCTTTTTTGAGCCTCAACAATTGCTTTTTTCTCTTCTGCTAACCGGTGGATTTCAGCAATTTTATTCTTCATTTTTTCAACATACTCGGCCTTCTTTTTTTCCATGCTTTCCTGATAAAAGCAATTTTTTTGAAGTAACATACAGAGAATTTATAAAACCAAACATATTGATGCATTAATTGAATATAAATCTGGTGACACAAAAAAGATCCAATTCTCTTGCCAATTGTCATGGCTAGCTAACAATCACGGTGTTCATGCAGAAAACCATTGAGTTAAATAGTTAATCACCTCAATTTTCTTGAGTTGTGCCTCTACGGATGCTTTCTTGCTATCCTCCCACAATCCAACAGCAGAGTGCTTCTTGTATGCCCTGTGTGATAATTTCACTTTCATCAAACTCAGTTTTCAGTAATGATAATGTAAAACGTAATTGGAGATTTTAACCAGCATCTAATATTATAGCCAACTAAACGGGAAAGTTTTCATGTATACATTATTATAGTTAACAGTTTCATCTTGTCAGAGGTCCATTCCGCACTTCAAAGTCATGTAAATACCAAAGAAATCTTACAAGGCACTAAACTAACTGAGAACCATGTTACTTCTTTCCAACATGTGAGAAGACTTGAAGTTAAATAATTCCATAAATTTAAAGAGAGATACCCCCAGAATAACCTTATTTATGGCCCTTCTCAATGACAAAGAATTGCAATTAACAATGGAACTAAATAACTTCACCCTACATGTCAAAATGGTAAACCAACATTTTCTTGAGAAACATGTTTCTGAATAATGAGCAAAAAGAAAGAATCTTTAATCTTTACAATTCCTAATGAATGAATATCATAGATATTTTTGGAGGTCAAAAAGTACTTGAGAATATCATGGGATATTTGTTTTCCTATTACTGTTATTTCTATGTTTCCTTTCTTAGGCATAAGCTTTACCCTATAAAAGGGAGATTAGTGATGATACACAATACACAATCATTAATATAAAATTTCCTTTTCTTTCAAATTGGTATTAGAATTAAAACAGTTGGATCTCTCATTAGTCGATAAAAGTCTCTTTAATCTTTGACTTGGATTAGCAACAAGCAGTGTTATGTTAGATACATCAAGAATTTATCATACTTAAAAATAGAGTTGTTAAGTGTAGATTCGGAATATAAATCTGTAGCACATAAATGGTTTATATTCCTAGGGTATTTAACTAACTATCATATGAGCACTTGCCTGTTCTCTGCTTTTGTCTTTTCACTTTCTTCCCATGCTTTGATTAAAGCCAATCTTTTCTCCGTTAAAACTTTTGTAAGCATAGCATCTGGTAAAACAATATAAAAAATGTTACCTTTCTCTTGAACATCAATAACTTTAACTTATTTATTAGAGAATGACCTTTGTCGACTGACTCCTCTGTATCCTTTTTACTAGCATGATCTGCAACCTCTATGAAAAAATGAAAGAGAAAGTGAATAGAAGTAGCATAGAGTATACAAATTCTTGCGTGCTAACGCAAAATATTCTCCATTCAGGTAAGTGTAGCAATTATATTGCCTAAAATATCAGTTGAATTCATTCACGCTGTTTAAGAGATCAATATATATATATATATATATATATATATATATATATATATATATATATATT
>PYAF01000142.1:5871945-5902877 GCA_007407185.1 Glycine tomentella | reverse complement strand
AACCATGGTTTATTGTTTCATTGTTACTGCTTCTATTCTATCCTGGAATGCAGTGTGAATGGATCTAAACTTATTCGATGTATTTAACTTTGACTTTGAGTCCATATCATTCTGAATTTCTTCACCATATTTGATTGATACCATAATAAGCTTTGGAAGATTTCTGATCCATCTGTTGTTGGGATCACACATGTTGTCCACTTGTCCTATCAATCAACAGGCGGCAATTTGATTATGTTATCTTATTAACCGACTAAGAATTGTGTTGTTTGAATTGAGTGTTATGGTCAATTAGTCTGATTCGCTGCAACGTTATCAGGTTTTATAACTTTTGAGTACTTTTTCCGACTCAATCTATATTTACTGTTTAGCTCTAAAATAATTTTTAAGAAAATAAAAAAAATTATTTAAATTTATTTTCAAGTTTTTCAAAATACAAAATTATTTTTTAAAATTAACATAATGAATTTTGTTAAATGTTTTTTTATTTGATATTAAATTAATGACTTAAATTAAAATTTCTTATAAATGATTAAATTTTATTTTAGATTCCTAATAAATTTTTGTTATTTTAACTTTTTGATATATTAAAACTTTTGTTACAGCCTCAAAAGAACAAAATAAATTATTAAAAATCTAAAACAAAATTCAATTCTTTATCAGAGATTTTAAACATATATTTAAGTCTAAGTTAATTCATTAAGAAACTAATATATTATAAAGGAATTAATAGATCCTGTATACTTGAATATGTCATTACTTGTATCAATTTTCACTTATTTAGTTTTTTTAATTCTAAAATATTTTAGGTTCCATCATTGAGTAATTTAATATTGTAAAATTTCTCACTTATCTTTATTAAAATTTGGAAACGTTTACAATGTCAGTGGATTATATAAACAAGTTTCGGAATTTACTATTTGATAAAGGAATAAGATAAGCGACCTGAAAATATTAATAATATCTTCATTTTAAAATTCGGAATGAATCTTATATTCTAAATCTGAATCTTTATTCATTACCTTAAAAAATTATTTTTATTTTTATTTTTATTACATGTAATTATGCTATTATTATATTGTTACCTCCACCTCAAATTACTATGTTTGACCACTTACCACGTATAGACCATACTATTTGGAAAAAAAAATTGAAGCCATGGTAGTGTATTTATTTACAAAATACCTATTAGTACATCTTGCTAGCATCTGTGAGTTGAATATGAATTTCTTGCCTCAATCCGACACTTGTATCATCTTCTTTCAATGCGTGATGAGATGGAGAATGTAGATGTAACCCCTAAAATAAATATTAATTAATGTGATGTTTTTCTTTTTCCTTTTTTCTTCTTCTTTCCCTTTATCTTTCATCCCCTTTTCTTTGTCTTCACTTTTTTCCACCGGATTGGCACAGGTATCTTTGCATCTATTCTTTCTTTCTTTCACTCTCTTTTGGGCGCCATATGGTGTTTAGCATCTGTGTCAATATTTGTTTCTACTATATGTTCTTAAAATGTGTTTGAAAGTGAGGTTTTAATTTGGAGGAAAATAAAACGACTGATAATTTTTTAAAATTTTATACTAAAAGAATTGCGTAATAGTTATAAAAATAAATAAATAATATTAATTCATCATCTTATTTCTTTAATGTAAACTTATTAAATTAGAAAACATTATTAAAATTAGAAAGAAAAAAATGTCCACTCAATCATGCCCTTTTGGAAAGCAAATGTGATATGACTGGTTTTGTGAAAATATTTACATAGTGCTTTAAGTGCACAGACATGTGTTGTGAGTTGTAGTTTTAAGTGTATTCTGGATCATGGATCATCTATGGGGGTGGACCAGCTTCACATGAGCACCTTCTGTTGTCTCTCATGTCTGTCCTGTGTGCACGTAAACAAAACAAGTTCATCATTTTAGTGCACCCTGCAGCCTCTCCTCCATAATTTTTCAGCCTTGTCTTTTTCTAACTGAGAGAAATTTAGTTAAAGATAAATATTTTCCTAGGCTGCATGATCTATAGCTTGATTGAGTATAAATACGTGGAAGATTTCATTTTATCTCATTGTAGTCACGTTACTGAAAGAGATAAAGTGAAAAGCCTAAACTAAAAACCATATTCACGAGAGCATTAACAACAGTAAATCAAAGAAACAGATAACCAGTTATTTCTCGGAGATATATTGATAGGTGAATATTTTTGTTTCCTCATAAATGCCACTACCAGGTTATTATCGTTTTCCCCTTTAGACATTAATTAAATTGGAAAAGTTGCACGGGACTAAAAAAAATTAATAGTAATTAAGTATCATTAGAGAAGGCGCAAAAATTGGGTTAGTGTTTTTTTTTTTTTTGAATTTATGTGCACGTGCATATATTAGTGATATATATAGTTCAGTATTCAGATTAGGAAGTTGTTTACCTAATTTTCACAGTTTAACCGCTCGAGTGGATAGTCAATATTATTTTAGAAGTTGGAATTCTTGATGTGGAAGGAAAGGATCCCAAAAATAATCAAATTAACTTTGGCATGTGATAAAACCAAAGTTTCACATTTTACAGAATATGATACTGCGTTCTCTTATGACAGCGAAGAAATTGCTTTAACACTTGTTAGCAGCAGGTTGCTACATTTTTTTTCAGTGGTTCACTTGGATTGTTGTGCTTATTCCGTTCAATCTGTAAATGCACTAATGAAGTGTTGTGAATATACCTTCCCTGACATGATGGTTTAGCGAGGTATATTATCCACACGACAAAACTGAACAATGTTAAGCAACTTGCAAATTCTTAATCTGTCAGAATTAGATCACATGTCCAATTAGTTCCTACTTAGTAATGCAGTTTGGTGGAAACTGCAAGACCATGTATCCTATTTCAGCCCTTCCTTTAATTTCTTTGTTTATTTTTTTGTGAAGATTACTGGCTAATAATAAGCCCAATTAAAAAGATTTCCCTTTTTTATTTGGTGGAGCTAAATGCTAATTAAGAGTTAAGATGCGAATTAGTGAACTGATAAAATATCAAATTTGCAATCCAATGGAATTTTGTTATAAAGCTCAAAAGTGGGAATCATGATGAACAAAGCAGATTACGCTTCATTCTCGTTGAAAATATGCAATGGGACCAACCTGCAGCTCGCGCGCAATGATTCTCCGCAAAATAAACAAATCATTGTAAGCTAGCATCAACATCTTTATTGCTCACACTTTTGTCTCAAAAGATTGACCTATGTCTCCTACAATTAAGTCTTTTCTATTACCATATATGTTGAATTGTATATCTTTGAACCTAATTAATCACTAAAATAATCCTTTTCACGAAAACAAGTTGCTGCTTTGGTACTTGTTGAATTAGACATTTGAAATATACTTGGGCACCTTGTAAAATTGTTGATACAAAACAGCCAGCATATATGCAGTTAGCCACGAATAACTAACAAAAATATGGGTTCCGGAAAAGAAATGATAAAACAGATAAATAAAAACTAACCGGAGCAGTCAATAGATGCTATGATTTTCCTTTAAGAGAATATATGCTGTGAAATTTAATGGCTAATTTGAGCAATAAACATTCAAAATAATAATAAAAAAAGTTAAATATGTTTTTAGTATAAAAAAATAAGATAACATATTCTTATAGTTCCTCAAAAGTGAATCTTCTCCTTTTAGTATTTCATTTATTGAAATATGTCATGTATGTCATGTGATTTAAGTTACTGAATTAATGTTGTCCTAATTGAAATTCGAAGTTTGTTTTGTCATATTATAAGAAAGTAGCCTCTTTCACTATGAGCATGTTTAGATGTTAACTTATTTAAAAACACTTTTAGAGTAGAAAAGTAAGAAGAAAAAAATAAAATAAATTTCTCAAGTTAAAATGAGTTTTTCGTTAGTTCATTTGTAGATGTCATTTTATCTTTTAGAGAAGTTATATTTGTGAGTTTTTAAAAATTAGCTAATGGAAAACTTATTTTTGTTTTTAGAAGAGTTTATCTCATTTTTTTCCTTCTTATTTTCTTTTTTTAAAAATGTTTTTAAATAAGTTTAGTTAAACATGTCCGACATATAAAACTCATGCGTTGCATTCCATCGGGCACAAAGCCAGAATTCAGCTGATTGAGAAACAAAAACAGCAGACACATGAAATTGTTGGCCAGAAGAAGAGACAAACACTCGAGGACCACGTATGAATGACTTGTGGTTTGATTATTAACAGTAGTACCTGCATCAGCTTTATTATTTTCATTTTCAGTGTGTTCAGGAATTGAGAGAGGCCAGGCCACCAACCAGAGTGGGGAACATATATAAATGTAGTTTGGTTTGGCATTTGAGCAATTTAAAGGTCGGTTCGTTTTGGTTCTGAATTGTGACTCAAGTAGACGACACCGTCTCTGCCTTTTTCTTTTTCCAATTGGGAATACAACAAGAGTATATGGTATGGTGTACTTTGTTTGTAAAGTATATATATGTGTGACGTTGCTGCGCTTGAGTAGTGTTGAGTTCTCTTCCGATCTGGTGGCTAGTGAGTAGTGACTGCGGATGCACGCTTTGAAATTGGACTCGTCGTGTGTGGAGATCGACTTTAGTTATTGAGTCAAAGTTTACTAGTAACCTCACACCTTGCGCATTACCAGCTTTAAAGCCAAGTAAATTTTAAGATCCCAACGAAAGCAACTCCTACTCCTACCTCACTTCACCAGCACCATTCACCTATCCAAGCTTCACTTCCACCGCTTCTACTTTGTTGCCTTATCAAGTATCCAATTTCACTATTATTAGTCCATGCACTATTTATATATACTACCTTAAAAAACCATTGACATTTGTTTTGAGTGCTATTGAGTTCAAAAACAATTGACATTATTTTATATCTTAACTAATGTTTTTGAATTCCAACATTTATATATACTACCTTAATCGTCCACCGCTAGCAGTCGACCCTAATGGATTCATTTCACATACAGTGCCTAATGTTAAAGTATATAATAAAAATAAAATATTTAGAATTTGTTTTTTTTTTAGTAATTAAAACTATTTAATGCGCTATATTGAATGCTTCTCTTGTAGTTAAAAACTTATTAGTGTGATAAGCTAAAATATGGCTTAGAAAATTGTGGGCCCGAAATGAAGCCAGATTCGTCCTCTAACCGTCTAACGTATCGTTCGTCAACTTAACAAATACATCAACTCGCGCAATTTAAATGAAGTCATCAGACTGGATTGAATGCCATTTATTATGATTTACTTGTTGCCCACAAAGTATCATTGAGTCATTGACTATATGGGCGTTAACTTCTCAGTTTTATTATTTGAATAGTAGTATTAAATATTCTTTTGTCTAGATTTTATATATGAACACATATTTTTTTTTAAAATAATTATATTCGAATAAGATAAGATAATATATTACTAGTGTAACAAAATTTATGTCATCAACTGATTAATAATAGCTTTAAATATAACTTGTAATATATATATATATAATTAGATAATAATGTAGAAAAATATTTACACTATCAACTCATACTAATTAAATTCTTGTTTATAATTATATTCATCTCTTAATTGTTTTTTAATCTTTTTCATACATACATCTCAACAATATAAGTTATTTTATTTTAATTTTGAGAAATTCTTATGTAAGCATATAGTACTCCTTGTGTGTCACACATATACATACATATGAGATATGATCAATCGATATTAAATATCAAATTTTTACACACTTACATAACTTAATAAATCGCAACCTTTTATAATATATGAAACTAACTAATTTAAACATGAAATTAAAGACTCTAATAAATCTAATAAAATAGATTAATTTTATAAAACTATATGCAAATAAAATCAATATTTTGTCACGCTATGTTATTTTGATAGATAATTAATATATATTTAAAATAAAAGTACATGTCAGTTGCTAAATAACGTATCAATTAATTTCGATCTAAATTATGTGAAACTTGGTACATAGGATTGAAAAGTTAATATCAAATTATACAATGCTTAAATTGATTAATTTTTATTCTACAAAAATTATTAAATAAATCAGTCAAAAAAAGTTATTCAATAATATAAATATAAAAATTTGACAAATAATGATGCCAAATAATTCTCTCTCTCCCTCTCTATAAAATTTATTACATTATGTTGTTGGGTACGCATATAGGTTAGGATTGGTTAGCAATTTTTTTGGGCACACTAGATTGGTTATATAAAATTTGTTTAAGAGTCGTTTTCATATTATTATAAAAGGAAACACGGAAATTATCGTATTAATTAGACCGTTGGGTTTCTCTTTTCTACTAGTAATAATATGGTAATTCTCTTAACCCCAAACCCAACTCATCGTAGACTTCCGCCGGCTATCAGCATATTATGTACCCACCGATCTCTACAAAGTGTGAAAGGGTACCGGTTTTTTAGTTCTGTAATTAAACTAAGAACAAATAAGGAAATTACACAAAACTTCGAAAATGACTATATGACCTTCTAAGAGAAGACTTTGGCAGCCTTAAAGCGTTCAATGTTAAGGTCCTATAATCAGAGTGTATGGATGGGGTAACTAAGGGTTCTCATAATGCTTTTTATACTGAAATCGTATCAGCCTCTTGGGCTATTGAAATTGCTCACCAGCGTGGGTGGCGCAAATTATGACTCCAAGTTGATTCCGAATTAGTTGTTCGGGCCTTCGGCGGATTCGGAGCAGATGGAAGCAGTGCATTTACCTCACCAACTCCATGGATTTTTTTATTGGGCACATTTTCCGTGAAAGAAATACTTGTGCAGATAAATTAGTTCTTTTTGTTGGTGGGATTTTATTCCTCATCTCATCACTAGATCTTTTGTAAATGACAGACCAGCTTTACCGAACTATAGATTTAGGTAGCTTCTGGTTTTCCTCCTTCCTTGGGTTTGGTTAATGCCCTCCAACTGCTTTGTTTGTTACTTTACTTTTCTATATATTATATGCTAGCTATTCAGAATGAGCTACTTTTGTCTAGTATTTGGGAGGGTGCCAACCTAGTTTTTAGTTGTAATTGTCCCAAATGATAAACTATAGCTTCGTCCCCTTTTGGTCAAGAAAAAGAAGTTACCATTCTACAAAAGTACTAAATCATGATTTGAATCTTATTAAAAGAAGTGTTCATAAGTAATGTTTGGCCATGCTTTTATAAATCTGTTTTTCATATGGAAAATAAATGTTTAAAAATTTAAAGAAAATAATTTAAAAGTATACGAAATGTGAATTTTGAGAAGAAAAAAAGACAATTTGCCATACATACCAGTACTAATTAAAAAAACATCACTCTATCGCGGGTTTTTCTTATTTTTATTTTGTTAAAATCATGACCTTCATTTTTGATAGGTATATTTCTTATCTGTGTTTGCTTCAAACCATGAAATTCTTTTTATACATTAAGGTATTAAATTTGTGACTATAACATTTTTTATTTGAGAGTAACTTGTTCTAATAAATTTCATTAATAAGAAAAACCATTCTTCTGATAATTATATTAACTAATGAATACAACATCTGATATGACTATTATTTTTTTGGTTACATAATAGTACTTTTTTTGTCACATAATAGTACTATTGTTTAAATTTGAGTATAGATTACATTCAACGAATATAACTTTTAATATTAAAGCGCGGTTAATTTTATTTATATTTCTATGTTTCTCGTATTAATTTTTACTTAATTAAGATTTAAATGTGAACATAAAAATAATTAAGTTATAAACGTTTATTATTCTTTAATAATCAAATATTTGTTGAGCTCTTATTGTAATTTACTTAAAACACTCTTTATTATTATTGTCGCTAAAAACAAAAATACAGAATAACAAAACAAGTAATTTTTGTCAACGTACTAACAATTTTATTTTATTTTATTTTATTAAAAAAAAAGAGCTCGTGTTAATATTTATCTCTTCAAAGTCCAAACTAATACTATATCATGTAAAATTCAAGTATTACACAGGAGATATGAGTCTTTTAATTTTTGAATCTAAGAGTACCATGGATGATAGATAGAGCTAGAGTCAACCTTTGTAGATGTCCTAAGCCAGTGTACCTCAGTATATGTCAGGTTTTAATTCTATATACTATCATTCAAGATATGATTAGTGGACCCTTTAACCCAGGATTCGAACTGCACCATCATATTTATTTATTACTACTAGTTTGTCTCGATTGAAATTTTTGTTACTCCTTACCGTATCAACCACTTCTTAGAAACAACCAGCAAGGATTTCAGGTTTGTAAAGAAAAGAAAAGGCCTAAATATATTAAATTTTCTCTAACTTCCCTTTCACGGCCAAGACAATTTTGGTTTTCCCATGGATTACTCCTACGCCTTGTTTTCTTCGTTACTAGTACTAACCAGATACATATTTCAAATTAAAAGCATTCAACAACTCACATACTATAATATAGTCCATTCTATACAAATTGTTGTTTTTCAATTCAATAAAAAAAAAAAAAACGACAATAAAGGGTATTATGGACATATTGTCAAACCAGAAAATACGTTATTGTCCTGTCCCTTTAGCCACCCATAAAAGCACAAGTCCGTGATAATGTAACTAAAAAAAATACATGATCGTCTTCTTTACCAAAAATAAACATTTTTCACCGAATTATTTCTTTAATGAATTTAAAAACAATATAGTAGTATATTTTAGAAATAGAAGCTTCCACTTCAATTCAATCTATAAATAAATGTCATCATCTGTTTCTTAAAAGCCGTTGCTGCGAACAGAACAGAGACGACAACAACAGAGGAGCAACGAAGCACAACATCAGATCCACCTGACTCTGTTTGCTTCCAATTTTCATCACCCTCATTCTCTGTTCCCATTATTTTCCTTCCTCCACCTTCTCTCTGTTTCGCTTTGGGCCAATGAGTTGAACCACATTGAAGGAATCCACGTGCCGTGGAGTGAGTGAGTGAACAACATGTTTCGTTCTGCAAGATGGAGAAGCGACAAGAACAGGGTCAAAGCTGTTTTCAAGCTGCACTTCCATGCCACCCAGGTGATGTCACTTTCTTATTCCTCCTCCTTCTTCTTCTTTTCCCCTCTGGATTTTAATTGTGTAAAAAAGAGACACCATTTTTTTTACCAATAAGTGTGGATCAGATGACACAGAATTGTTTCAGCTTAACTACTGGTCTCTCGAGTTTTGACAAGGAAAATTTGACGGCAGTTACAGTGGTTTTACTGAACTCGAGCCAGATTGTCTCGTGTCTGTAGTCTCATACCAAAAAAAAGACAAAAAAAATTCACCCACTATTTTTTGTTTTCTTGAAAAAAGAAAATGGGAGTTTGGAAATTGAAATAGAATCTGAATTTGAGGATGTACTTATGGTGCTGAATTATATTTGGTTTGGAATGAAGATGGTAAAAAGAGTGGTTGCATTTGGTGATGAAAATTCAGGTGTTTCAATCTGGGATGGATGCATTGGTGCTGTCTATAGTTCCAGGGGACATTGGAAAGCCAACTACGAAATTAGAGAAAACTACAGTTCGTGATGGAACTTGCAGATGGGAGAATCCGGTCTATGAAACTGTCAAGCTTATTCAAGAGCCTAAGACTGGGAAAATCAGTGACAAAATATATCATTTTTTGGTTTCAACGGTATGATTTTTTGTTTTATTGCTCTCTATCATATATTGTAATATTAGTTTATTTCTGTCGATGTGATCTAATTTCTGCTCTCTATGCAGGGGTTACCAAAAGCTAGTTCCATTGGGGAGGTTTCTATAAATTTTGCTGATTATGTGGAAGCCACTAAGCCCTCCTCTGCCGCTCTTCCCATCAGGATTTCTCATTGTGATGCTGTTTTGCATGTTAGTATTTGCTCTCTCATTTTTCTGATTTTTTCTTATAGAAAAAAAAAAAAAAACAAAATTGTGGTCCAAATGTGAAGTTACTTGAAATTTCAGGAAAAACAACTGAATAGTTTGAGTAAAACATAAGTCAAAGCAATGTTGATCTAGGTAAATTTTATTTGGTGCTTAACAAACAGGTATCAATTCAGAGGCTGCAAGAAAACGGTGATCGAAGGTACAAGGGGGGAATTGCCATGGTTTATTTTGTCTTTCAGGTTATAGAGTCTGCCTCAACTCAGTTTTTGATGATGCGGTTTCTTCTTGTTCGATAACATTTGCAGAGAAGAAGATGAATGCGAAGATGCCAAACAGAAATCCAATGATAGGAGCTCAAGGAATCAATTAAGCAACGGCGATACGGATGAAACAAGTAGAAGTTGTTCTTCGGAAGTAATAATTTCACACTTTTGGGCTAAGATTATTGTCACTTCTTTTTATGTCTCAGCCTATGAGATAATGTCTCACTTTTTCTTTTCCTCTTTTGGGAAGAAGGGTGCAGGCAAATGTTATTTAAGTTAATGTCATGCTTTCATAATTGAAAATTTCCTTGATATATAAATTAAACTGGCATGTCCTTTCTAAGTACACATTTATCTATTTCTTTAATTGATATACTATAAACTAAACTGGCATGTACTTTCTAGTTTCTAAGTACATCATTCATCCATTTCTTTTGTTGTTTCACAGGATGTATCTGCCAAAGCAATCATCAATAGAGCTGAATTGAATTCTAATTATAGGACATCTAGTGGCTCTGATATGACATTGTCAAGTTCTGATGACAGCTCTGGACTTGATACTCCCCATGAAATTGGATCTAGAAAAAAGAACATCCACCTCAACACAAAAAGGTTTCTTCCAGACCCAGTTTTGCATCATGCTTCAGAACCTCTAAACCTTGCTCTCAATGCCTCAACATCAATGCATGATGTACATCAGAGATCACATTGGGACTGGTCAGCTGGTTCGGAGCATAGGCTAAGTACAGATGATTCAACATATGGTTCTCATCATAATTCTCTTCTGAAGGAAAGCAACCAACCATCTTCCTCTTTAGAGATTGAAAGTCTCAAGGCTGAACTTGCTGCTTTGGCCAGGCAGGTGAATGTGTCAGACTTGGAATTACAGACTCTCAGGAAGCAAATTGTGAAGGAATGTAAAAGAGGACAGGATCTTGCGAAAGAAGTCATTGTCTTGAAGGAGGAAAGGGAAGCACTCAAGACAGAATGTGACAATCTCAGGTCTTTTCAGAAACGCAAGGATGAGGCCAAAGTGAGAAACAGGTCCCAATTGGAAGGTGGAGATCTTCATGCTCTTGTTGAAGAAATAAGACAAGAATTAGATTATGAGAAGGACCTAAACGCAAATCTCAGATTACAGTTAAAGAAGATGCAAGAATCTAATGCCGAACTGGTTCTTGCAGTGCAGGATCTGGATGAAATGTTGGAGCAGAAAAATAGGGACATATCTAACCATTCCTATATAAATGAGCAGGATAAAAATTCACAAGAGAAAAGGATCAACCTTTCTAAATGTGAAACGGATGATGATGAAGAACAGAAAGCATTGGAGGAGCTTGTTAAGGAACACACGGAAGCCAATGAGACACACTTACTTGAGAAGAAAATAGTAGACCTCTATGGTGAAGTAGAGATGTATAGGAGAGACAAAGATGAGCTAGAGATGCAGATGGAACAGCTTGCACTGGACTATGAGATATTGAAGCAGGAAAACCATGGCCTTGCATATAAGCTAGAGCAAAGCGAACTGCAAGAACAGTTGAAAATGCAGTATGAATGTTCATCTCCTCCTGCTGCAATGAATGACATTGAAAACCACATCAAGAATCTGGAAGATCAACTCAAGGAACAATCAGAAGACTTCTCAAATTCTCTGGCTACCATCAAGGCACTTGAAAGCCATATCAGAGGATTAGAGGAGGAAATGGAGAAACAAGCACAAGGATTTGAAGCTGATCTAGAAGCAGTGATGCATGACAAAGTTGAACAAGAGCAAAGAGCCATCCAAGCCGAGGAAGCTTTGCGAAAGACCAGACTGAAAAATGCTAAAACTGCTGAGAGGCTTCAAGAGGAATTCCGAAGGCTCTCCACTCAAATGACCACCACATTTGATGCCAATGAGAAGGCTACCATGAAAGCATTGACAGAAGCAAGTGAAGTGCGTGCACAGAAAGTGTTACTGGAAGAAAAGGTGCATAAAGTCAAAGAAGAAGTTGAGTCAACTAAAGCTGATTATGAGGTAAAACTGAACCAACTTTCCAACCACATAGATACAATGAAAGTTCAGATACAACAGATGTTGTTGGAAATTGAGGACAAGTCGAAGCAGCTTCAAAATCAGAAGAAGCACCAGGAACAAGTTATTAGGGATTTCTCTGAGGAGATCGTGTTACTAAAAGCTGAGAATGGAAAGCTTAATGAGGAGATTTCATGCTTACATGATCAAATAGAAGGAAAAGAAATTTTAAGAACTGACTTGGAAGCTATGAAGAAATCAATTGAGGAATCTGAGGCACTCTTACAGAAAGGAACTGTGGAAAGAAATGAACTGGTGGGTACAATTGCATTGTTGAAGAAGGAGGCTGAACAGTCACTTAATGAGCTAAACAGAATGAGACATCTTAAGGATAAAAAAGAAACAGAGGTTAGAGTCTTGCAATCAGAGTTGGAGGCCACTAGAGCTCAGTACAGCGACATGAAACTCTCTCTTTCAGAGGACGAAGTTGAGATAGAAAAACTACAAAAGCAAGTTTTCCAGCTAAAGGGTGAATTGAAGAAGAAAGATGATGCTTTAATCAGCGCCGAGAAGAGGTTCAGGGAAAGTAATGGACGCCAACAACTTACCGATGGAACTAAAAATATTCCAAAGAACAAAAAGTTTGCTTCAGTTCCTCAGAATTCAAAGGAAATAGCCAGTCTGAGGGAGAAAATAAAAACACTTGAGGTAAGGTCTCAAATACTAGTAGTCTGAAGAGTTAGATCATTTTAGAAAAATGCTTGATTCCAAATGCTAATATTTCTATTTATATTTTTCATAATTTCATCTACTATCCATGGTTTTTCACTCTTGAGTATTTTCTTAGGATAAAACTAATTTACTTGTGGTAATTGAGGTGGGCATGCTAATAAAAAGGATTGTTTGTGGCAGGGAATGATACAGTCAAAGGAAACTGCCTTGGAAACTTCAACAACTTCATTTTTGGAGAAGGAAAAGGAACTCCAGACCAAAATTGAGGAGCTGGAGAACAAAGTTGAGGAATTCAACCGAAGTATTGCTTCGCAGAAGGTATACTCATATAATACCAGTGCACTTTATAGACAGTACTAAATTTTAAACCCATTAGTGATTAGCATTGATGCATATTTGATAGCAATATGAAAATTTCTAATTATATTTTTGAGAATTGAGAAGTTTCATTTCTCTTAGGACAAAGCCATTTTGTTCCATGAAGTTTGAATTACTAACCGGATGTTGCTTGGAAAAATTAGAGTTTCATTATTGAATTGTTGATATATGAAGCTATTGAATTACATATATGGAATAAATGTACATTGGCATGCCCTTCAAACAGGTGGTTCAGGATAGAAGTACAGTTGAGCATCTTAAGGCTGCTGCATCTTCCTCAGGGTCTGCATTGTTATTCAAGAGGTCTGAATACTTTTCTATTTTCCTTCAATGTCCTTTTTCTCTCCCTATGGCATTAAGTGGACATTGTTTAGTAATTTATTTAGTAGCAATCTAGTGACTTTTTAGTTTGTCTATGTTACTCTTGTAATTTTATGAATTCAAGCCATTGAATTGTTCAGTTATTGATTATTTTCTGGCCATGGCAGTAACGTAAACTTGCCAGAGAAAGAAGCAGGAATCAGTCTTGCTGACTTATTAACTGAGCTAACGTCATTGAAGGAGAGCAACAAATCAATGGAAAGGGAACTTCAAGAGATGCAAGAGAGGTACTTAGAAATGAGCCTCAATTTTGCTGAGGTAGAAGGTGAAAGACAAAAACTCGTTATGACTGTACGGAATCTTCAGAAAGGCTAATCACTAATAATTCCTCCTGATATCTTTGAGCCTGCATTGTATAGTTGAAGCAGCGGCCTTTGCAGCAACTAAACACATTTCTTAACAAATAAATTACTGTGTACAATGGTAAAATACATTTTTTTCTTCTTAGCCTTGATATTTGCTTCCAAGGTGCTAAATGTGTTCCCCATTGGGCATCATTTTACAAGTTATCAGTTTGTAATGCCCAAGTGTTATATTGTTACCAATGGTTCTTTCTTGCTGTCATGCTCGGTAAACTAGGATCAGCTGTTTTCTTGTGTCTGTTTTGCTTTTATAAACATACATATTCTTTAATCTTTATTGTATCTATTAATAGATAATACAAATGATTAGTTCTTTTATTGATATAATAATTATTTTTATCTGACTTTATTGTTAAAATTTATGTCTCTTGCATATATATATATATATATATATATATATATATATATATATATTCATTCATTAATTACTTCATCTTTTAATTGATAGTATTTAAACAAAATATCATTTATTTTACTATACGGTTGAAAATGCTCCTCTACTCCAGTGGTTCCTTTAACTTATTTTGTTGTAGTTTTGCCGTCCCCAATTTTATGCTTTATGAACTTGGGAAGAATCCTTTTATCGGCATTTACTTGTATGCCTAGTAGCCGCCATGTATTCAACTTCTATAGTACATGGAGCTACAACAATTTAAAATTTGGATAACCAACTTATCACCTATATATCCTTCAAGTGTAAACACGGAGATTTTTTTTATTATCAAACTCTAAATGGACATAGCCCATGACAATAAATTATGATCTCCTTCAAAACATAATACAACATCTTAGGTTTCTTTGATGAATCTAAGGATCTACTTAAACATTTCAATGCTCTCTGCTACAATCTATCATAAATCTACTAATCACTCTCACTACTTACTTATGCAATGTCTGATCTTGTAAAAATCATAGCATACATAAAGCTTTTCATCACTAATGTTGACAGTACTTGAAACATTTTCATCCTCTCCACTTCACATGTATTTAATATAGTCTTTAATATATGTATTTAATACATGTCTAAAAAAAACATATGTATTCAATATATATTTAATATATGTATTTAATGTAGTTTTTATTACATTTATTAAATATTAAATACAATAAACTTTAATAATATTAAAACATAATATTTTATTAAACTTAATAAATATTATATGTGTTTTTTTTTTATAATCTAACTTTTATCAACATAAGAGTATAAAAAATAATAAGTTCACCATTATTTTGCACTTTTAAGTTAGGGGTCACCACCTTAAAATTAACATTATAATATGTTAATGTTTTTCTTACGGGTAATCATTCCTGGATTTTAATTTTGAAAACTATTTTACTTTTATTAGAGTTTGACCAATATTTTTCATAAATAAACAATAATGTGATTTGTCATGTGAAACTTTGTAGTTGGTGATATTTGAAGTTGTTATTTAGGCTAGCAGATACATAATAAGATATAATTGTCATATTTTTTTACAGATTTATAAACTAAATCCGATTTTTTATTATTTTAAGAATTACATTCTAACTAATTTATATATTCAAATCAAAATAGTTATTTATTCAAAAAATAATTCTAAAATAATAAATAATTTATATTTTTTGGTAAATATTTATTTTTAATATTGTTTAAAAAGCAAAAATATCGGTACAATTTAGAGACCAATATAAAATACTAGGTTTATATTAAGATATAAATAATATTATGCTGGCTTATTTATTAAAATGACCCCTCATATGCCATCCAAAAAATGTGCACAAAATGAAACTTCAAAAAGTGCAACTGTGCAAGGCTGACAGAGGAACATATATATAAACAAATGATATTTTCACCTGTAATTGATGTATCTGTCTGCCATATATACTAGAATGCTTATGATTAGAGATGATACAATGTCTTATATGCGTGGCGGGGGCAGTCAATCAACATGCGAGCAATTAATTACTGTTATTTACTTATTTTGCTGAGAGTAAATAAGTAATGATACATGAACCTGCTTTTGTTGTAAACATCCTTTCAATATCTTTGATTATTCTCGATCTCTGTTTTTTTTATATCATATTAAGTTTAGATTTAGTTGTTATTTTGGTTTTATAATTTTTAAATTCATGATTTTATCTCTTTGAGTTTTAATTATAATATTTAATCTTTCTAATTTTATAAATTTACGATTTTAATCCCTCATAGATTCCTAACTAACATTTATGATTATTAGATATATTAAATTAGTTAAAAATTAAATAAAAATTATTAATTATTAAATTTTTAATAAAAAATTATTAATTTTAATGTGATGTTATTATTGATGAAGTTATGTATGATAGCGGATGTAAAAGATGTATTTGTGAAAAAAAGTCGGAGCATATTATGAAAAATTAAGATTAATAATTTTTTATTTAAAATTTTAATAATTAATAATTTTGATAATTTATAATTAATTTAATTAATCAGAATTATTTATCAATAGTATATCAAGAAAGTTCAAAATCATCAATTTATAAGATTAGAAAATTAAATATTACAATTAAAATTCATGAAATCAAAATTATAAATTTAAAAAATTAAAAGGATTAAAATTATAATTTATTGTTAAGTTTATTATACATATTCTTTTTCTTCTCTCTACACGCATTACTGTTATTTACTTATTTTGTCCAATTAAAGTGCTGGATCGGGTTTGGCTTTGTTGCTCAAAAATGCTTTCCAAAACAGACTCTTAAGTCTACCAACCGATGGAATATTCAATTAATGGCCGCCTTATCTTTCACGTAGTAAACTTTCAAAAGAGTATAGGATCCCTAAATATTTGGTCAACATTAGTGTTCCCAGCGCTTGATTAGTTTAGATTTAGATTGTTTTATATTTAGTTATATTTTTAAGTCAACAGTACCACTTGAACTCAATTAGTAAATTAGTTATATTTAAAAGATTTAATTACGCTTTTAGTCACTAAATTTTAGGGTGTGTTTTTTTATTCTATGAAATTTAAAAATGTTTTGTCTTTCAATTTTGATAAAATTACTTTCTTTAATCTCTAATATAATAAATTGATACTTTATATCAATTTTTAATTTTTTTGTGAGGTTTTTTTAATATTTGGTGAGAATGTTAAAATAGAAATTCAAGTAGATAAAAAATAAAAATTAATTTAAGATAACTAAAAACTATTATAAATTTTTAATTTATTATATCAGAAACTAAAAGAGTAATTTGTCAAAATTTAAGAACAAAAGAAACAACTTTAAATTTTAGGGAGTAAAAAAATATACACCCATAATTTAGTAACTAAAATAGTAATTAAGTCGTGTTCAAAACTAGTTTTGATACCAAAGATTAATTTTTATACTTATTTTAAAAGTTATTAAAATTAATTTGATAAAAAAAATGGATTGATTTTTAAATTAAATCATAATATTAATTCATTTTGAATTGATTGATAACTTTTGGAATAATTAATATATAATGGTGCATGTTTTTAGTTGTCATAGATTAATTATTATTTTTTAGGCAATTGAATTTGCACTTTAAAATTGTCATAAAGAATTAAAAAATTATCATAAAGTGTTAAAAATTATTATAAAATATCAATTTATTATATTATGGACTAAAAAAAATAATTTATTAAAATTTAGGAATTAAAATAATATTTTTAAACTTAAGAACTAAAAAAATTATATACCCAAATTCAGTAAAACAGTAATTAAGCCTATTTAAAATAATACTTTAAATTTAAAAGTATAGTTTTATTTTTATAGTTAAAGTATGATTATAAATAGAAAATTGAAATATAAATTCCTCAAAAAAACTATAAATATCTATTTGATACTTTCTATATTTCAGCCAGTTTTATTTTTTTCTCTCGTATAATATTACTTATTGAAGTATTATAGGGTTTTTTTTTTCCTGCTGAAGTATTATAGGTTTGCGAGCATACAAAATTTGTTTCACTTATATCTATTATTATTATTGGTATCTTTCTCTTATATTTTCTATCTCTCTCAAAACATAAAATGAGATAAGAGTGTTCACAAAACATTTCCCTCATAAATATCTCCCTTGTAAATATCTGTTAACCTATAAATCAACAACGTCTAAAGTCAAGGCAATCTACGTACCTTTTTGAAAATTAAATCTATTATCTCATGCATCATCGGTATTATTTTGAGAAAAACTAATCACAAACTTAACCAAACTATGTTTCAATTGTTTTTCAACGTATAAACTAATCTGGTGTACATTTTATACTTCTAGAATTTAAAATGAAGGGGCCGCCGGGCTGGTGTGAGTTGAAATATTTTCACTCACATTTTTTTTTCATACAAAACAATATAAGTTGTATTATATTAAATTTATTTTACGGATCAAAAAATATTTTTTTCTTTCACATTTATGTTAGTTTTTGTGTCTGGTTTGTTGTTGTTTTTCCATGTAATGCCCATGTTCATTATTTGTAATATAGAGGCTTTGGAAAGCCAGAGGTTAAAAAAATGGCTTGGATGTAGGTTTGGCATGTGATGGATGGTTCTTACAGTTGATGTGTTAATTGTTCTATATCTCTAACATATATATAGTATCTTATTTCAAAACGATTCCTTTGATTTCCTTCGTCTGGATCTTATAAAATTTCGGCCATGTACATAGTTCAAAGCTAAGGCAGGAACTTCTAGTTGTTAGTTTTAGAATGGTGTATTAGTCTTCTTGTATCTTGATATAGTTTTTCTTTTTTCCCGTGATTTCTCACCTTTTGTAAATGTATAGTGAGAATAACTCTTGTACTTTTTTCTCTTATACATTCTTCTTTGATTGCTAAAAAGAAACTTATATATAATATAAATTAAAGGATATGAATTTCACCTATTTTTTTCCACCTAATAATCTATATTTACAATATACGATTTCAAATATGTATGGTGTTGTTACAATATTATATAAAATAAAATAAATATACAACTTTTTCTTGTGTACTTAATGGTGGTTAGTACAATCCTTAATTGCACCCAATCTATTCTTGTTTAACTTTATTTTTACTTGGGTTGTTTAAATTAAATAACCTTTTTATTAAAATGAATATAAATAGTAGATGGTAGGCCAAATTTTTCATCTAGTTTTGTGCCTTTCTTGATTTTACACCGAACATAAATACAATATGAGAAAAGAGAAACGTATCCAAATTCATCACCATTCACCATAATACCAAATTCCTGACGGAGCTCATCCTAATCTTCTGAGTATGTACAGTAATAAAAATAAAGTCAAACACGGTATACAAAACTGTTTATTTGGAGAAAATTTAGAAAAGCAACGATGACGATATATTACATAATCAGGTTATGAGTGCATGCTGATATCAGAATATATGTTATGTATATAGACATATATATATATATATATATAGAGAGAGAGAGAGAGAGAGAGAGAGAGAGAGAGACTACTATTCACAAATTCACATTTTGCCGCAAATTAATCCGAACACAGTGACAAAAGCCATTATAAGAGAATGATCTATTCCGCCCTCTACATCCAACGTTAAAACATCATTACCCAGAGCAACTCCCGATGACGAGTGTTTTTGCTTTGCCTGCATATTGCAAAATAAACTAAAAAATCAACACCAGAGTCGAAAATCGAAATACTATGTATATTTAATTTATTATTTTTGAAAAAATCACAATATAAATGGATCAGAACACAAAAGGTAAAAAAAAAATAAAAATAAAGAATTACTACATCTGCGACTATGTCTCCATCTATGTTGACAATCTGAAATGTCGTTTTGCCAGCTATTTTCTCTATGCAGTACTTTTTGCACTCCACTGTAATCTGACACGTTACTTTTCTTGTGATCATCTTGTAGCATCTTTTAACTTGAAACCACGGCTTCTCCTGGATTTTACAGCTAGAACTATCGCCACCTCTGTAGACATTCCAACGTCCAGTAGCAAGTAGTTTCTGCAAAATAAATGGTTGAAATTGGAGTAAGTTAATTGAAACCGTATTGAATGATCTAATTAGTTTAATAATTTACAAAGTGAACACAATACCAAGTACCAACAACTAATTAATTACCTTGTGTATGGTACAGAGAACTGTGCCTCGCAGATCCAAAAGGTTAACGTGTCTTCTACCCTTTGTGTCATAGTTATCAACGCGATAAACGATGACACCATTTGAATCATACACGGTGCAGCCGTTAGAGTGGAGAACAAGTGATTTCATCCAAAGGGTATATGATTCTGGTCCATATGACATGCAGGGAGAGGAAGTGGGATCCTGAGGGTAAACCTTGGTCATTTTGGCCGAATGAGAAAGAAGATAGAGAGAGTTGTCCAAGACGTTGAAGGCTGTGGCGGTGGAAAGGCCAATAGCTAGTTTATATTTATATCCCAATTAATTACCAACTTGGCAAGTGTCTTCCAAAGGTCAAAGACTCAAAGTACCTTTTCACTATCGTCACAAAAAATATTAAGTACTTTTCGCTTTTCAGAATAATTTAATTATATATATATATATGTAGTACTCGCGGAAAGTGTACGTAAGCACACGTCATTAATTAGTGAATGAAAATTTAAAACAGAAGAACGTTAATTGAAAGCAACTCAATTAATTAATTAATTAATCACTTTTCAACTAAATTATATAGTCTTTTAAAAAAAAACTTATATAGTTTGTTTTGTACGATAGATAACAATTAGACGTGGAAGTAGGTTTAGGCCAATGAGATTTTGTTTAAACAAGTCTGGTGTGTTTAATAAATTTAAGACTTGAGTCTTGAATAATATGTTATTTGTTATAAGTTCTTATTTTTTAGGTTTAATCTTTTTAAAAGTCTAATTTAACTTCTTAACCGATTTAAAAACTCATTTCATGCAAAAAAATTAATAAGTGTAACCTACCCCTAAATAAACTCATAAGTAAAAATAACTATTTTTTGTTAATTAATAAAATTAATTAACATAATTTAATTTTATAAATCTCAAATGAAAAATAAGACTATTGTTAAAATATCTTTCATTTTTTTTATCCGTGCTAAAATATTTTTCATTGAAATATGCAGGAGTAAAATGGTGTCAACTTAATAAGGTTTTGAAATGAATTTTTTTTAATACTCATCTTTTTACAAATTGTTTTAGAAGTATGAGATGTATAGGAAGAGGGGAAAAAGTGGTGAAATATTTTTTTTATTTGTATGAATAGAAGACTTATAATATAAATTTTATAATAATTTATGCATTATGCTTAATCAAATAAGTTAAATCCTGAGTATAATTTTTTAACAAAATTAAACATCTTCCTAAAATAGAATAACGACCCTTTCCAATTTGAAACTAAAATAATCTTTAGTTGTATATATAGAGGAAGGAGGTACAGGGAGTCAAAATTTCCCATTAGAGCACATTTTAAGCGTTAGATTGGGCATGTAATGCAGACAAAAATATTCTATTAAGTTAAAAGGAGAGAATAACTAATAATAAATGGTGAATTTAGTTGGTTGAGTAGAATGTGAGGGATATAAATTTCTTGATATCATTTTCGATTCCTATCTATAAAAAAATGAGAAAAATAACTATATTGGCTTATCATGTTTCGCAAAAAATATTTTTTTATAATAAATATCTTAAAAATCATATAATATTAAATTGTGCTTAAATGACAGTTTATTTTTTTTTAATTTTCTGTGTATGATTATTAAACTATAATTTTTTATAGTGTATTTTGAAATGTGGGTAAAAAAATGAATAAAACAAAAACAAGTGATGAGAAATAAGAAATACTCTATGCAATATTACGCATGGTGTCAAAATTTCGACTTTTATGAGAAATTAATATCAAATAAAGACTTGCATCACAAGGAATCTTTTACATTTTATGGCCCCCAAGCCCTTTATTTATTTGATCGAACTAAATGGAGAGAGAAAAGTTTAAAATTTAGATTGAAAATAAAATAGGACAGATAAAATATTTTTAAAAAGTGTTTTGTCATTTTCACTTTGATCAAACAAATATAAATATATAATTCTCTGTGTTTGATCTGTTTTTAATTATTTTCTTTTTTTTCATCAAAACATACTAAAAATAAAAAGCTGAAAAACATAAATGCATAGATTTCCATGTTTCCTTTCTTGACCTGTCATAGTTTATAAATTCAAACTAAAAAAAATCTTATTGGTTGATTTTTTTTGTTTGTAAATTCAAGGGAGTTTTTAATTTATATATATTTAACCTAGTTCTGTTGATGTGGTTGTAGTTAAAACAAGCAGTTGCATTTGTGGAGTTATCTACGACATGTTGGTAGAGGGCGGCTATAGAGTATAGATGCCATGCCCACAAGTGATAATAATCTTATTTCTTATGTACTTATCCTATCTACTACATCTTAATTAATCATTACATGTCTCTCTATTTCGGAAAAAGAAAGAAGGAAAGAAATGAGTGTTATGTGATATATGACATTATAGCTAGAGAGGAGCAAATTAAATGGAGCATCTGATCAATATTTCAGCCACAGAGCACTTCTTCTGAGATCATAGTTAAGTCAATATATACGGGATCAACGTAATAATAACCTTGGATTGGAGTTACGTTTATAGCTATTAGTCAACCAAGCTTGTTGGGGTATAACTTCGGACGAAAAGAAAGGCACTATTAGCTTTTCGTAATATATAAAAAACTAATTAGTATATACTATTTCTGATTTGTTTTTATTTTGTTACTAATATCATTCATAATAGTAACTAATTAAATTATAAATCATCACAACAGAGGGATGTTTTGGGTGAAGTGTTATTAGTAGGTGGAGAGAAGGGCCTCACGGGTTTATGCGCTATCCTTCCTAACAATACTTGATTACTTATTGTTATTCTTGTCATATTTTGCGTTTCTCAGTAATCTATTTTTCCTTGTCGAACCAAAAAATAACTCATCATTATAATTTTATTAATAATGACTAAAATATATATACCATAGATAAGTTGTCACTAATATGAAATATTAATATTTTTGCAATTTAAAGAGTAAAAATGAATATTTCCACATTTTATAATAGGTGTAAAGTAGATTAAACAAAAAAAGAAAAGACGTAACAAAAAAATTGTGAAAATTTTGAATTCATATTACAATCAATTTTTAAGATGATCTTGACGCATGTTTAAATGTAAAATTATTATTGAATTAACTTAGATATTTTATAATATAATTCAGTATTCAAAAATAATTTTATTAAACTTAATTTCATTTAATGTAAACATATGCTTAGTTTATTTCATGATTAAGGTTTTGTCTGGAAAAAATTTTCTATAAGCAATATGAAGAAAAAAAAAAAGTAAATGAATAGAGTTCTCGTGTAGGTTTAAATTAACTAATGCACCTCAATTTTTTTAAAAGTTAGATGGAAAAAAACTATAAAAGTTAAAATCTATAAGTTGATTTTAATTTAAAGAAAATATTTATTTATTTGTTTCTAATTTTTCTTCTGATATAAGTATGTATAGACAAATTTATCTAAACACAACTTAAGTATTTGATTTGGTAATGCTCAGACATTGTTTCATTTGATACATCATTGTTTTATTTGATACATTAAGACTTCAATTATTATTAATATTTTGGTCTGGCTGGCAAAATGGGTATGACCCATGCCTGATAGGTTAGCCCAGTTGATCCGCCTGCAGTGTTAGACTAAATTTCAGAAAAGACAGTCTCAATAAAAGTCTTTTTGTTCGATCTGGATAGTCTGACGGGTCCAATGGATCCGGGCCGGGCTGGTCTGCTGGTAAATATTATATTAAATATAATAATATATTAATTAAATAGGAATAAAAGAAATCCCAGGTCCCTAAACCTAAAACAGACGGACACAAGCAGCAGACAACAAAACTGAAAAAACACGAGACCTCTGCAGTCCTCACTTGCGACGCGAGACGGCGAGAACTCCACCTCCTCACCGCTGCCGCGCTGCGCCGCCGCGAGAGCTCCTCTCGCGAGAGCTCTTCATTCCTCACTCAGTCTCAGACTCTCAGCACCTCACTGGCGCCATTAGAGACAGTTCTCGTTGAACCTCACGGACCTCGCCACCATTGTTCCTCATCCTCACGGACCCTCAGGTTTTATTTTCTATTCACCCTCCTCAAGCTCAAGCAGTTTGAAGCTTTGAATATACTATTTCATATTAGTTTAGTAGTTTGGGAAATTATGTTTTCTGGCTCTGCTATTTCATATGGGACTTGTGCTGGTGTGAGAATTCTATGTTCTGTTTGTTTTCTTGTCCGTGTTAGAGGAGAATGTTATGTGCTGGTGTGAGAATTCTATGTACTGTTTGTTTTCCAGAAATGCTAAAGCAGTCAAATTTGCAGGTAATCTTAAATTATATGTTCTGTTTGTTTTCTTATACATGAACCTGATACAATGGGACTTATGCTGGTGTGAGAATTCTGCCACAGCCTTAAGCTTCCAAACTTTTCTAATAGTTACTATAAAATATTATAATCTATATAACTTATTATTTATGATTGCAGATTGTCAGATTTCTATTTTGATCGGTAGATTGACTAATTTCTATTATGATTAATAAATGATAACTAATTTTAATTTGTCATTGCCTTAACTGATTGGGATATTACTATTATTAAGTATTAAGAAATTGTATCTGTTTGATTCTTAAATATAACGGATAAGATATTTTAAAAGTTATATATAGAATTGTTACTATAATTTTGTTATCCATATATACTTTCGGTTTTTATCCATATATCCAGAATCTGTTTGGCCCCACTTTTTTATCCATATATCCATATCTCTTTTTTGGACACTACCGCAAATTACAAATAGTCCACCACTAACTTCTATATAATTCCAATGTTGTTTTTTGTGAAACTAAACACAGATATTAGAAGTGCTTCCTATTGCATATCTGGTTGAGATTGTTATTCTTCTTGTGCATGATTATTGGATATAATTTTTGGGATCTCATTATGCAATTGACTTTGATTCAGGAATGCCAGAACGCAAACCAGTTGTTGGGTTATCATGGCAACCACAGTTTCCATCATTAAAAGCCACTGATGGGTCTCATACCAAACCTCAAACTGAGGCATCAAGCAGCACTCTTAGGAAATCCAGTTCAGAGCTGGTTGATGGCCTTTTTGTCCCTCCAAATGATCCCAAAAAATTAAACAAGTTACTGAGAAAGCAAGCTAAAGATACTGCTGGGAAAAATTGGTATGCAAAGCAGCATTAGATTATTCTCCCAAGCAAGTTTGCATTTTTGAATGCTAGCAAGGCTGATTTTTTTTTCTTTGGTTTTTTATCTATTCATTTTTGCACAGCTTAGCTGGATGTAGTGATAGTAAACTGTTTTTTAATTAAACAGCAACATATTCATGTCCATTTTATGCAGTTATCTTTTCTTATAGTTTCTCTTTTGCTTTTTAAGTTGGAGTATAAAATGGAATTATCTTATTATATTAATCTGTCAGGTTCAATATGCCTGCCCAAACCATCACCCCTGAGTTGCAGAAAGATTTGAAGTTATTAAAGGTGCTTTTGAATTTTAACATATCTACCTTCCTTTCTACAATGTTTTCTGAATATGGTCAAATATGATGTTTTGTGAAAGTAGCTTGGATTGAGCTAATAGCATAACATACACATACATTATATTCAAAATGAAAAGAATTAATGAGAGTGAAAACAGCAAAAGTAGATGATTCTGCTTTCTCTAAGTGATACGGAAATAGAGGAACATTTAGGATTTTAATTTTTATTATTGTTGTGGAATGAAAATTTAGGTCCTTATTATGTTTTACTTTTGCTTTATAAGAAACCTTCTCATTGTCTGGGACTTGGATTATGTAGGATGTAAATTTAGATTCTTGCTTCTTGCTAATTACTGTATGTTTCAGTGATTAGTAGTATTTGTTGCTTCCTTTGTGCTTTTACCCATTTAAAACCAATTAAAATTGTCAGCCCTGATCTGTAAATTTTGTAGTGTTACCTTAGAACTCTTCTGGAAACTTCCTTGATGTGGTGAAATAAGATGTATATTATTGTATAAAATATCAAGTTAAACTCACGCAATGTCTATGTACATTTGAGGATGCAATGACAAATGTTGAGTCGTATTAAAAGCATCAGAAAAACAAAGTCATGCAGAGATTTGAATGTATATCTAAATTTGTGCTTAGTTTTGTTTTGTGCAGCAGTTCTTATCCTTAGACATTAACAAGCATGTATGTTGATGGTTACAGTTGAGGGCTGCCCTTGATCCAAAGCGGCACTACAAGAAAGGTGATTCCAAATCGAAGACACTTCCCAAATATTTTCAGGCAAGTTTTTGGTTACATTCTAATATGCTATATAGATCACACAAGCATAGGTTTTAGTGTTATTACTTCTTCCATCAAAATATGAATTTCTATTTGAAAGCTTTTTTATCATTTGAAATTTTGAATATGACCAGGTTGGAACAGTTGTAGATTCTCCGTTGGACTTTTTCTCAGGCAGATTAACAAAGAAGGAGAGGAAAGCAACGCTTGCGGATGAGCTTCTTTCTGATCAAAACCTTGCAGCCTATAGGTAACACAGCCTTAAACGATATTACTGTCTGGTTAAATATGAAAAGATCTCTCTAAATTAGAGAGTTGTTTATGCATGTTCCGATGCTCTCTAGGTTACTTATTGTTCATTAACTAATTTTTCTAGGAAGCGGAAGGTTCGAGAAATTGAAGAACAAAATCGACCAGCTGGGAATGAAAAGTGGAAGATATTAGGTAGTAATTCCCGTAAGCGGGCTAAGGAAAGGAGGATTTACTGAAGTTCCACCCATTTCAGCTGTAGGCACAAATTATAATGCTTTTTGCAGTATAGAATTATTACAGATTATTTGAAATACCTTAGCTGTAAAACCTATTATTGATGCTATGTGTTCTTCTATCGTGTTTCACACTGTCATCTTTGTTCACATTATAAAGATTTAGGGGAAAGTGCACTCGCCTTTCCACACGTCTTTTCAAAACCTTATATTTTTTAACACTCACCTCCGTTATTTGTTTAATTTAATCTAAGGATAAATGAATACCAATGTCTTTCGTTCTGTTTGGGAATTTTCTGTTTCAGCTTAAAACAGGATTTTTTATAATGAATTTAAAGAATACCTTTCATTTTGTTTTAAAAAAAAGTAATGGGATTATTATATTTTTAGTCCCTAAACTAATATTCCTGTTTTTAATTCCTATTTTTTTTTTTACTGATTAACGTCTCTTAATTTTTTTTTCTGACCTCATTTTTAGTTTTTTTAACCTTTTTTTCATTGTTATTTTTAGTTCCTTAAAAGGGGATTAAAATCAGTCTATAAAATTTAAGGACTCAAAACAAAAATTTGTATTAGTTTGGACAATTTTTTTATTTGTAAGAATTTGAACATGAGAATTTATAATATTCATACATTTTTTTCAATCAACTTAATTAGATTTTAGATATTGGTTTGGATAATTTGAAATTAGATCATCAAATAATTTTGAAAACTGATAACTAATATTTTTTAATTCGAACAAAACTTATGACAGGTTGAAATATAATGTTTATTATTATATATGAATTATTATCCTTTTAAAGGTGCTCTTTTGTCTTGCAGAACGTATAATATAGTACTTTTATGTTAATTTCAATTTTTTTTACCTATTTTATTTTTTATGCTCGTCATTTTATTATTTGCTTTATATAATAATAAATAATAGTTGTTATCGATCCAATTATGGTTACTCATAATCAGACCAAAAACAAAATATGAATCAATATCTTTATCGTTTTAATAATTGATCAAGCTTTTAAAATGTTACTCTAAAAAGTTTAGAATGTTTTTAGCACGCACATTATTTTTAACTAACAAATGGGTTCACAATTCATATGACTCTTACGGATTAACAATACATATGACTCATATAAATTGTCAATCCATATATCTTATATGGATTACTAATTCGTAAGAGGATAAAGTTAAAAATAAAAAAATACGCTGGATGTATTAAAAATATGCTGGGTTTAGGAATTATAACTCGAGTCCAAGACATTATTATAATAAGCCCAAGGAATTCCCAAGTGTGGGCCTTTAGTGCTTTTTTGCTGAACCTTAAAATGGAGTTCGTGCTCATACCAAGACCCAAGGCACATTAGCCCCAAAACGTAAAATATTACAGCAAGTGAATGCATGCAAAATGTTGGCATTTTAATTCAAACAAACCTTTAGCTTCAAAACGTACAAGGAGAATGATATTCATACATCTCATTGATCTCAATTCTTAACCTCTTATATTTCACTTTCACCCATTTTTTTTTCTCTATCTCTTTCTGCTTCTATGTTAACCCAACCTTTAAGATGATGTGAATTTGAGTAAAAATTCAAAAAAAAAAAAAAATTCAATAACCGAGTATAACTTTAATTCTAATTATAAAATAGTAAAAAACCATAAAAACCGAATCTAAGTTTTATCCTCTATATATATAACTATTAAATTATATTATGATTTATTCAGCGAAAAAATATATTATATTACGATTTAATTAGTGGCAAACATGTTTTCGAGTCTTTACTCAGGTGCTTCTTGTGCTTAGTAGAGAAATACTTTAATAAATTTTGCTCATCGAAAAAAAATTAAAGAAAACGTGTTATCTCAAACTTAAAAGTAACTATGATAATTTATTATGAGGGTAAATGTACGTAGAACAAAATATTGAACAATACCAAAAAAAAAAAAAAAAGATAAATTAAATTAAGACGCATTGCATCACTTTGAGTATTTATTCGTGGCAGTGTTTGGGAATCATGATAATGTGACGGAGGAAGAACGTGTGCAGATTAAAAGAAAGCATGAAACTTATGAACGTCATAATAATTATCAAGGTAGGACCAGTGGCTCTATTTCCGCAGAAATATTCCACAAGACATTTTAAGGTCATATATGGACGGTGTGAGAAAAATCTTTGATTGCAAGAGAGAAAAGGAAAAATAAAGAAACCATTAATGAGACTGACTATGGTGGGATTGAAAGCAAAAACCAAATAAAGAGCTGGGAAAGTACGTAGAGGTAGAGGAATTCCTCTATATCTAGGGTATTACTTGAAAATAAAGTTATAGATGTGGAGGTCCTTATCGGTAAAACTTAAAAGCTCATGGGATGGGACAGTACTCTTCATACCAAGCAAAATGAGAACTTGGCATGGGTCTGCCTCTTACAAAAGCAAAAACTATTTTATGCTGTGATATTTGTTCCGTTGCAACAAGGGAGCTTACTGATGTTTTTGGCAGAAATGAACAAAAAAAAGGTGAGAAATACAATTGATAAACATAGAAAAGAAAGAAATAAAGTGTATGGAAATAGATTAAAAAAAATAGAATTTGAGATGTTTGTTTTGAGAGAAATGTTGAAAAATAGACAAGGGAGAACTAGGAAAAAAAAAAAACAACTTTAATTGATTAACCAATTTCATAATTGATTATCTTCCCTCAAAATCTAAAATAACCATTATCAAACTTGCTAATCAATTATTTTCAATATGAAAAATAAGTGATAATCAATTATGCAGAAAAATCAATCAATTATTTTACATGAAAAACACATTATTGTAAAAAATCTCGACTGTTGAACAAGAAAATAAATCAATTTGAGACCCACATTTTTTCTTCTATTTTCACGGTGTCAAATCACAAAAATTTCTTATCTCCTCTCCATTTCTCCTTTTTCCCTCCTTTCCTATCTTACAGTCGGATCCAAAAGTCTTCACTTTTAAATTGTGTCTATTTATGAATTTTTCTCTATGTTTTTTTTTTCTTTCAGAAAATCAAAACAATCAGAGCTAGTCTGATGGGAAATTGCTTTTAAACCCATTATTTTTTTAGTTCTGATAATTTATGCTTTCCGATTGATAGTGTTTAATTTTCTTTTATTATTATTTTTACAAGCATAACTAACTGCGTTTTGAAGGCTGTCTAACTATGCACTCTTGATTCGAAATCATGACACGATGAGGTTTCTTCTTCCTTTAAATATACTCTAACTCTTAGAATGTCTTGCTTGGAAGCATTGGTGAGGGCCTTTCAGGTTTGAAAAATTATCTCCATTTGTCTCGTAATTAACCCCTAACATGTATGGAGAAAGTGACTTTGCCCTTACACCATTTAAACATATAATCATATCAGAGTAACGAAAAGGTGAGGGGAAAGCAATTAAAATGAAAGGGTCGTCCTATTTAATTAATTAATTTTTCCATAATGGACAATGCTTTATTGTTTTAGCCATAATATTAAACAATAAAGTAAATGACTAAACAAGTACAGCGGACATAAACATGAAGACAGAGGCGTAAATATTAAATAAACTAAAATTAACCCTAAGACTCATGATGACAATCTTTATTAGGTATAGTAGCCTATTGTTGATATTCAAAAACACAATCAAGAAAACGAAAGGTGGAGTGGGGTTTGTTATATTCAAAGGCTAACACATGCTTTGATATTGGTTTTTGTTGGAGAACAACTGTAAACTGTGGAATTTTGAAAGCGTCTCATGCCTTTTTTTTTAAAAAAAAAACTTTTGTTTACTTAATATTTGTATAAAATTAAATATCAAACCGACCAGTAATCACGGTATAAAAAAATACAGAAATAATTAATTTGGCCCGAACAATGCTTTACCAAATGCATCAAGGCATTTGCTTCCTACACCACGCAAAATCCTTATACACCCAGCAGGAAAATGTGAAATACCAGAAATAGCCCTACTTAAAATAATAAAACAAAAGCATTTTTTAATTTCTTATACACCAGTCTTTTGAAATTCCTTCGAAGGCGCTTCTTCTCCTTCTCCTCTGGGCTTCCGGCGACTTTGGTGATTCCAAGTTGGGAGTGTGGTCTCTCCAGCTGCGGA
>PYAF01000142.1:5833177-5859845 GCA_007407185.1 Glycine tomentella | reverse complement strand
AAAATGTTAAATTACATAACTGAAAATATATTTAGTCCTTTTAAATATTTTAACAATTTTTTATGGTAATTAACAACTAAAAATAAATCGTTGCTAAATATAATAAAATAATAATAAAATTAAATCACATCATTATTTAATTGTAATATTTGACCGTAGAGATCAAAAGTATTAATAGAATAAATTCATGAATTCAAATTAGTCAAAATTTTATTCAAGCATTAAAAGTAAAAATTTAAAAAAGAGTAAAACTAAAAATATAATTAATCCTTTATTTTATTTTACTTTTTATGGTGGAGTGATGTAAATATTTTTTTTTAATAAAACTAGACATCCCGACTTTTAATAGTAGTGAATATATATATATATATATATATATAAATATATATATATATATATATATATAATAATGTAACACCAGATTCTTAATTTAAAAAATAGGGATGCGCATCCTTGTTTAATAATGTAGTATTTTATCACTAAAATGTGACACATCTTTATTTACATAGGTTCAGGACTAAAGTGTGAAATTATTTTGAAGTATCCCACATGATAAAAAAATGGGCATTTTTAGTAGGATAGGCCACGATTATAAATAGCAGACAGAAACTAGACGGGATCTAGCATGCGAAACATAAATATGTTTCATATGTTACGAAAGTAATTTAAACCGTCGGATTTGATCATACCTTTTTAGTCTTGCACGGAAACCGACATCTTCAGTTATTTATATGTTTAACTAAGGCAATATTTAGAGTGATTGTACACATCAATTTGGTAGGGGTCACATACTGATACCATGATACCAACCTCATTTGTTTATAATTTCTCACCAATCTCTGTTGTATTTGTATTTATTTAGTGTCCGTATCTGTGTGAATTACTTGCAGACCCACTGGCATGACCATGATATGAGACAAAAACACCATTGCTAAAGCCTGTTGGAAGAAAAGGCCATTTCTTAAAGTCTGGAAAACAAAGATAAAAGGCAAGATGCACATATGGAGATTGTTGTGACAATAATGGCCGAATTAAATACTGGAGATGGAGATGGCATTACAAAGTCAATGGAGCCCGTGACGTTTAGCCCAAATTGAAAGGGGAACCCCATGCTGCAATTAATGACTCATGTCATGCTAGAGCAAATTCATTGGTTATTTATCAGTAAACTCCCTTAATTTTAAAATCCAATTAACTATAAAAAAAATCAAAAAATAAAATTACTAGTAAACAGACTAAAGACGAAAATACCAACACTAATGGACACAAATACTAATCGTTGTTCATTAACGAAGTAATTCATAATTTAAATCCTAATCTTAATATAAAATAAATAATATTAAAATATTCACGAAGGAGAGTGAATACTTAATAGTTATACCATGTTCAATAAAAAATAAAAAGCCTGGAGACGAAAATTGAAATCTATATGCGATTGTTTGGAAGCTGATAAGTTCAAATAGTAGAGTGCTACGAGCCTAGCCAGCAGCAGCGTATGAATGAGATGTGATGCGAGGTGTCATACATAAGATAAGATGAAGATGGGCGCAATGCGGATGGTAGCATTAGCAGTTACCAGAGAAGAGAAACGAAAGTTACGAAACTATAAATAGAAAGGGACGAGTTAGAGTCAGAAGCTGAAGCACGTGTAGCCTTTGTCTTTTGCACCTTGCATTGGAGACAGTGTCTGTCTCTTGTTGTTGCTGCCATTCACCCAAGAAAAAAACATTTGGAGTAATTTTTTTTTAATTATTATTTAAAAGAGGATAAGGAATTGAAAATTGATGTTAAGATTTTAACTTTTTACTAAAATAATAAAATATTTTATAATTTTAATTATTTTTTAAAATTTATGATTTTAAAATCGTAGGATTTTTGTTACGATTGTTATTTTTTTTTAAATTTTTTTTACAGAAATTGTAAATTTTATGATTTCTATTCTTTACGTATACTGTTTTTAATTTTTTAGGATTAATTCTATTTTTTTATATTTTTAAAAAATTATAAATAATTTTTAAATTTAATTATTTAATAAATAAATATTTTTACTTTCTAAAATTTTATTTAATATTTTGATATTTTTATTTAATATTTTTTATATTCTTATATGGATTTATTTTCTATACCAGAAATTTAAAAAATATTAAATAAAATCATATAAAAAATATTATATAAAACAAAAAATAAATATATATTTATTTATAAATAATATAATTAAAAAATTATTTATAATTTTTTTAAAAGTAGAAGTCATAAATGAATTTATAATTTTTATAAAAAAATTTAGCACCTTGAAGTCGTGATTAAAAAAATTAAAAAACTTTAAAAATGAAAGAAAAAGAAAATTCTGACGACTTTGAAATCATAAAAAAATTTAATGCAACCTTAAAATTATAAAAAGTTTTAAACAAAATATTTTATGATTTCAGTTAAAATAAAAAAATATAAATAATAACATTGATTATAATTTTCATTTCATAAATCATTACAGATGTTATAATTTATTTTATTCGATAATAATTCAAAATAATCTCATAATTATAATTAATAAAAAAAAAACTATACCAAATGATCGTTTTTGCCGGCATTCACCTATCAAAAGTAGTAATATAATGACTTTGTGTTTGTTTGTGGTCACCCATTCTATTCTATTTCTAACCTGACCAGTGACTGTAAGCACCAACCACTTCTTTTCCCTCCTCTTCCCCCACTCAAACACAAACACGCCCTTTTATTTTTGCTGTTGCTTCCTCCTCGTCACTTCCACCATAAACGAGGTATTCTTAACTAAGCTCTTGCTTTAAGAAGCAGCTCCACTACATAGTCCATACTGCAAGTTTTTCTCTCCTTTTCTATTTTTTTTTTTCATTTATCTTTTACTGTTATTAAAGAGCCTTCATTTTGTATCATCGTGCATGATGTTGTTGTTAAGTCATACTAGTGTTTGTTTATTTATTTTCTTTTAAATTTGTGGGATGAGTCCATTCACCTATGCAAAGCTCATGTGTGTGTGTGTGCCGTGTTTAATGGATCACTAACTTGGAGCTGAAAAAGCATGCAGTGCCACATGCTCATTTCTTTAAATGCGTGTTACATAACAAGGGGCTTGCACATGAGCTAGATTTATGAACAAGTAAAATTTTTTTTGACCCCCATTTTGCTTTTCTCCTGCTAAGCCTCTCATATTTGCTTATAGTTTGGTTTGGTGCTCACTAACTCTACTCTTATTTCTAGTGGCTTTGCATTGACCCATCCCATTGCTCACTGAACAGAAAAAAACAAATCTTGTTGAACTTGTTACACGTTTAGATCCCTTGAAAATCTGCTCTCCTAGGTGATGTATCGGTTTTGTAACTCCCTTATTTTTTTTTCCTTTAGTAAAACTTGTGTTACTTTGCCGCTGAGATTTTTTTCCCCCATTCAATATATTTTTTTGATTCGTTTTATGAAACAGTAGCTGTTACATTACATAGCTCCTCTCCCCAAAATAATCCATTATCATGCATCATAATATTCAGTGCGTTCATCTCCTAATGCAAGCTCTGTTATACCATCACTCCCACATCTCATTAAGTCATCGTAACTGCCTCTTTTTTCCGTAACATCAAGTTATAGACTAGGTTCCCAGTAGAGTAGCAGCTTGCATCTTGTTCTAATTATGTTTCTTAAGGAAATATGCATTAATGAATATAAACTTGCAGTTGTACAATTATGTTGGCGTACTTTGATCAAATTATGTTGATTGTGAAAATGGTCCATCCTTGTTGGTAGCTAGTTGTTCATCACTATTATAGTCTTCCTTTGTTGTATAGATGCATGCTTAACACTGTATTTGTATAGTATTTGCCACACTCATTACCTTCTTGGACCGAGGCTAAATCTAATTATCACTTATTTAGATGTTTTGTTATGTGTGTAAATGTAGATGCAAAATATACATAATTATGCATCAAGTGAGTCATGCAAGATTTGTATTCGTATAGTCAAGCAGCTTTGTCCCATCATTGAGATTTCAGTTGCTTTCTCATAACTTTTTTATTCCTTTTCGTAGGTATCTACAGTTACCGTGCTGTTCTCACTAGCCAAAATCTCATTTGGAAATAGAAACCTGACAGCCACATTCAATTATGAACAACTTCAAGTTAGGAGTAGATGTCGTTAGTGCTCACAATCTATTACCTAAAGATGGACAAGGTTCATCCAATGCCTTTGTGGAACTTTACTTTGATGGACAAAAGTACCGTACGACCATCAAAGAAAGGGATCTTAACCCAGTTTGGAATGAGAGCTTCTACTTCAATATATCTGACCCTTCTAATCTTCACTATATGGCACTTGATGTCTATGTCCACTGCCACACCAAAGCTACTAACTCCACTTCGTTTCTTGGCAAGGTTAGCCTTACCGGGACTTCTTTTGTCCCTTACTCTGATGCAGTTGTCTTGCACTATCCATTGGAGAAGCGTGGTATTTTCTCTCGTGTAAGAGGAGAGATTGGCCTTAAAGTTTACATCACTAATGATCCAACCATAAAATCATCCATTCCAACTCCTGCTGTTGAGTCCATGCCAACAAATAATTCAAGCTCAACATATTCAGAAGTTCGAGCACCTGCAAGCACAATGACAAATAGTTTGCCGAATGAAAAGGTTGAGTCAAGACACACATTTCATCATCTCCCTAACACAAACCATCACCATCACCAGCACCAACAACACTCCTCTGGCTTTGCAGATACTCATTATGTAACAAAGTATGAAGCTGATGCAATGAAATCTGAACCACAACCTATGAAACTAGTACGCACTGCTACATCAGTACAACCAGTTGATTTTGCACTTAAAGAAACAAGTCCATATCTTGGTGGGGGAAGAGTTGTTGGTGGTCGTATTGTTCATAAAGACAAGACTGCTAGTACATATGATCTTGTGGAAAGGATGTACTTTCTGTATGTCAGGGTTGTCAAGGCTCGTGAGCTTCCTGCTATGGATGTTACTGGTAGCCTTGATCCATTTGTTGAGGTGAGAATTGGAAATTACAAAGGTATTACCAAACACTTTGATAAGAATCAGAGTCCTGAATGGAATCAGGTGTTTGCATTTTCAAAGGACCGGATGCAAGCATCTGTACTTGATGTTGTGATCAAGGACAAGGATCTCATCAAAGATGATTTTGTAGGCATTGTGAGGTTTGACATCAATGAGCTTCCTTTGAGAGTACCACCAGATAGCCCTTTGGCTCCAGAGTGGTACCGGCTTGAGGACAAGAAAGGAGAGAAGATTAAAGGTGAGTTGATGCTTGCTGTCTGGATTGGTACTCAAGCAGATGAGGCTTTTTCTGATGCATGGCATTCAGATGCAGCCACACCTGTTGACAGCACACATGCTATCTCTGCAGTGATGCGTTCAAAGGTCTATCATGCACCAAGGTTATGGTACGTGCGCGTCAATGTTGTGGAAGCACAAGATTTGGTTCCTACAGAGAAAAACCGTTTCCCAGATGTGTATTCCAAGGTGCAGATAGGAAACCAAGTGCTGAAAACAAAGACAGTTCCAGCACGAACACTAAGCGCACTCTGGAATGAAGATCTTTTGTTTGTTGCTGCTGAACCTTTTGAAGACCATTTAATTATTTCAGTTGAAGATCGGGTTAGTCCAGGAAAAGATGAGATCATTGGGAGGATCATCATACCACTGAACTCCGTGGAAAGGCGTGCAGATGATAGAGTCATTCATTCTAGATGGTTCAACCTGGAAAAGCCAGTTGCTATAGATGTTGATCAGTTGAAGAAAGAAAAGTTCTCAAGCAGAATTCAGCTCCGGTTATGTTTAGATGGAGGATATCATGTTCTTGATGAGTCAACTCATTACAGTAGCGACCTCCGCCCCACAGCAAAGCAGCTATGGAAGCCACCAATTGGGGTTTTAGAACTTGGAGTGCTGAATGCTGTAGGACTCCATCCAATGAAAACAAGGGATGGTAGGGGCACATCTGACACATACTGTGTAGCAAAATATGGTCAGAAATGGGTCAGAACAAGGACCATCGCTGATAATCTGTGTCCAAAATACAATGAGCAATACACTTGGGAGGTTTTTGATCATGCCACGGTTCTTACAGTTGGTGTATTTGACAACAGCCAGCTCGGGGAAAAAGCTAATGGTTCTTCAAAGGACTTGAAAATTGGGAAGGTCAGAATTCGCATCTCTACACTAGAAACAGGCAGGATTTACACTCACTCATATCCATTGTTGGTTCTTCACCCAACCGGGGTTAAGAAGATGGGTGAACTTCACTTGGCAATACGGTTTTCATGCACTTCTTTTGCAAACATGCTTTACCTATACTCACGACCACTGCTGCCCAAAATGCACTACGTAAGGCCATTCTCTGTGACGCAGCTAGACATGCTGCGTCACCAAGCAATGAACATAGTGGCGGCTAGACTTGGCCGGGCAGAGCCACCACTTCGCAAAGAAGTGGTGGAATACATGTCAGATGTGGACTCCCACCTTTGGAGCATGCGGCGAAGCAAGGCGAATTTCTTCAGACTGATGACTGTCTTCTCCGGTGTGTTTGCAGTTGGAAAATGGTTTGGTGATATCTGCATGTGGAGAAATCCTATCACAACAGTGCTGGTTCATGTGCTCTTTCTCATGCTTGTTTGCTTCCCAGAATTGATCCTTCCCACTGTTTTTCTGTACATGTTCTTGATAGGGGTATGGAACTTCAGGTATAGAGCAAGGTACCCTCCTCACATGAACACAAGAATCTCACAAGCTGAGGCAGTGCACCCGGATGAGTTAGATGAAGAGTTTGACACATTCCCTACGAGTCGGAGCCCGGACCTAGTGAGAATGAGGTACGATCGTTTGAGGAGTGTGGCTGGAAGGATTCAAACAGTGATTGGTGATTTGGCCAGCCAGGGAGAGAGGATTCAGGCACTGTTAAGCTGGAGAGACCCGCGTGCTACATCCATATTTATTACTTTGTGTCTCCTTTCTGCGTTGGTGCTCTATGTTACTCCTTTTCAGGCTGTGGCTGGTTTGGCAGGGTTTTACATCATGAGGCATCCCAGATTTCGCCACAGGCTGCCATGTACCCCAGTCAACTTCTTCCGGCGCCTTCCTGCAAGAACAGATACTATGCTATAGTGTAAGTGATGTTTCAAACCAGTTTTTTTCTCCTTTTTATTGTTTTATCTGGTATTCACTGTGTTTTTATTATGTAACGCTATAGTTTGTGATATTCCCTAGCAGGCTCAAGATTTGTATGTGGATTGCTTAGCTGCATACAAATCAGTAAGACTTGATCAGTATAATTCTTTTTCTTCTATTTCTAATGTTTTGGGCTTTGACTTGCTCCTAGTACATGTAAAATTGAGTCAAGAACTTAACCAGTATAGATTTTGGGAAATCCATTCCAGATCGAGACTAAATTTTTCATCACCTAGTTATCATGAAAAGCTATTTCATTTCAATTAGTTTCGTTTTTTTACTATTAGGAAAAAACGGTTGAGAAGAGTGATATGGAGATGAACAATGTTTTGACTTTTCAGAAAATCAAACATTTAATATACCCGATTCTAGTGATCAGTTAGGTTCCATCTCTTTCAGAGGATGAACGTTAATTGAATTATGAACGTCAACCGCTAAAATATGCCGTTCTGCAAACATATTGTATCTGGGAGCACGACTGCACAACGAACACATAATTAAAGCACATCTCGACGTGCACATTATTATTTAGTCAAGGGAAAAAGTACTACGTGCCTGCATGATAAATGGTATAGCGATTGAAAATATCAATGTGGCAATTGTAGGAAATCTGTGCGTGTTTGGAGTAAGGATTTTTTTTTTTTTTTTTTTTTGAGAAATAAAATGGATTTAATACAATTACTTATTTCGACTTTTCCAATACAACGGTATTGAATATGTACAAAAATATACAAACACTATCATTTTTAAATGTGAAAAAACTTGAATGGGTGAAGCGCTACGTCTCTTTCTTTATAAAGGTTCATAACTATAGTGTGAACTTATTTTATATTATTGGATAAAATATTTATTTTGCATATGTTTAGGATAGACCACCAATTATAAAATGCAGACAGAAATCAACAAATATACAAAGTGAATATACTCAACCATTTGGTAGGGTACATAGCCACATTCATTAAATAAGCGATAGGTTAATCTATTAATTAACCTCGAACACTCTATTTAGCAGGATTCACATAAAATTTATGGAGTAGTATATAAATGTTTCATTAAAAAATATGGTACTAATCACCAATCCTTCGTATTTTCTGGCTGCATGAATCGATCCCACAATCTCCAATCTTATCCCCTCTCAAACACTCTTTTTGGCTGAGCAGACTTGCTTCCATGTTCTCTCTCAGGTTTCTAACACAGTGCTGGCTATTCAAGTAATGTCGTGTTTTGAAAAGCAGCACCATTACACAGTCCATATATATCTCAAGAATACGGCTTGTAAGGAGTATAACTACAGTTAGATAGTTAAAATCAATTTCTTAATTTGTTGTTACTGGCATTGAAACCCAATAACTGAGTTGTTATAAGCACTTAAGCAGTACTATAGTTAGTTAATTAGCTCGGCTGCAATATATATTCTACTGTGACCTGTGTAACATGTGATTAATTCATTTTTCTGAACTTCAGTTCTATCACGGAAATCCTTCCCACTTTTCTTCTTGTTTCTCTCTCCAACTCAATCTCATCTGACACCTGCTCATTTTTTATTTTCTTTTAATTAGAAGCATTCACGGTTAGTCTGTTAGTAATAGAAAAATCCGAAATTATTTTTGAAAGTTGGGATTAACGAGTTTTGTTTCTTATAGTTAGCTTTGATAGAACGGTTTACGTGCCGCGAAAACTAAGAATATTTGACATTCACAACTTTTTCAGATTTTTTTTGCCACTGCAAGTTTCCTATGTATTTTTTTCTTCTTATAATGAATCAGGAGCAGCAGTAAAAATCCTTTATTTTTTTTCCACATCGTGCATCATGTTGATGTTTAGTCACAATTTTTAAAATGTGTGGATGCGTCCATTCAACATGTGTGTGCCATGTTTAATGGATCACGTAGGCTGAAAAAGTATCACTGCCACATGCGGATTTCTGCTTGTAGATAATTTTTACAAAAAGTTTCGTACATGAGCCCGGTTTATGAAGTTACGGAGATGTTGAATGTTAATTGCATTATGAATGTCAACCACTAAAATATGCCAATCTGTGAACACACTGTATCGGGGAGCACAACCGCAACGAACATATAATTTAGCCCAATGCACATCTCGACGTGCACGTTATTATTTAATCAAGGAAAAATTCCTCGTGCTTGCATGATAAAGTATTAGGTGAGAAAACCATGATTAATTCTTCCTCTCTCATATAAAAAACCAAAGGTGAGGGATACTAACATTGTTCTCACCCACCAGAAAATGGCAGTGTCTATATCCAGAAAAAGATCAAAATCATTAAGAAAACCAGAGGCTAAACAATCTTACTTTTGCCTTACAATCCTATACAACTTTCTTAGTAGAATTTCTGCTTTAGTCTTCCTAATAATCCTTATCTACATGTGGTCCTCCTTCTCCACCTTAATAACAGGAAACATCATTCATGTTTGCTTTTCCACAAGGAAGGTCCACAGCCTCTATTGTCTATCTGCAGGCACTCACCCCTCCTTTGTAATCCCAACCTCCACAACAAACAATAGTAGTTCTATTATTACTCCTGGAATTGATCAGGGTAATGCAACTACTGAATCTGCTAAGTTTCCAGATATCTCATATCTGGTTACTACTAGTAGTAGAGTAGATATCAATGATAGAGATGAGAAAGTTGCAAATGCTGTTAAGGTCGTTGAGGAACAATTGCAGCTCCATCGATCCTGGAGGTCAAAGTCGAGCAAAAACCATGCAACTTGTGATGGTCAAGGAATATATGTATATGATTTGCCATCCAAGTTTAACAAGGACTTGGTGGGTCAATGTCGTGACATGGTTCCGTGGCAGAACTTCTGCGGCTATTTAAGTAACGAGGGGTTGGGCGAGCCTATAGCCAAGCTTGGCAAAGGGTGGTATAAGACTCATCAATACTCACTAGAACTCATATTTCATTCAAGGGTCATGAAGCATCCGTGCAGGGTCTATGATAAAAATGTTGCAAAGCTCTTCTATGTTCCATTCTATGGTGGTTTGGATATCTTGCGATGGCATTTCAAGAATGTATCGAATGATGTGAAAGACAGCTTGGCTCTGGAATTGGTTAAGTGGCTTGAGAGACAAGGAACATGGAAAAGGAATTCAGGTAAGGATCATGTGTTTGTGTTGGGTAAGATTTCGTGGGATTTTAGGAGAAGCAGTGACTCTCCTTGGGGAACTAGATTGTTAGAGATTGACAAAATGCAAAACCCCATTAAGCTCTTGATTGAACGACAACCGTGGCATGCGAATGACATTGGAATCCCTCATCCAACTAATTTCCACCCTCACTCAGACAATGATATAATCTCTTGGCAACTGAAAATCATTAGATCAAACCGCAAAAACCTCGTCAGTTTTGCTGGAGCAGCAAGGGGTGATGCAGAGGACAACATAAGGTCAACATTGATTGACCAATGCACTTCATTAGGTAATGGTAAGTGCCATTTTCTGAATTGTAGTTCTGTTAAGTGTGATGAGGCTGAGTCAGTTATAGAACTTTTTGTGGAGTCTGAGTTCTGTCTGCAGCCTCCAGGGGATAGTCCAACAAGAAAATCGGTTTTCGATTCGCTCATATCGGGTTGCATTCCGGTTCTTTTCGATCCTTTCACGGCTTATTACCAATACCCGTGGCACTTGCCTCATGATCATGATAAGTACTCTGTGTTTATGGACAAAAAAGAGGTGGTACAAAAGAATGTGAATGTGGTGGAGAGGCTAACCAACATTTCTTCTAGAGAGAGGGAAAACATGAGAAGGTATATTACATATGAACTATTGCCTGGATTGGTGTATGGGGATTACAACGCTGAGCTTGACAAGTTTCAGGATGCATTTGCCATTACAATGAATAATCTGTTTGAGAGGGTTAACAGGTTAGATGAAGCACACAAGGATTGACTCTGTTCTTCTGTTTATTTGTTTGATACTTTCAAAAATGCTATGTAATGTTTAGAATTTTTTTTTTTTTTTTTTTTTGCACTTGATGCTCTGTTCGCAATTATTCACTAACAATACTTGTAATAATAATAAAGTGCAACAATGTTAACTTTTTTCCCATGTTTTTTTTAGGAAACTTAAATGATTGGATTTACCTAAATTATTCTCGCTCAATGTCAATGTATTATGTACTTTACCTGTTTCTTTTTTCAAGATTATATCTGAGCACTAAGATTAGGAAGTGTTTTTCAAGTCATAATTTGTCCCTGAGCTCATTTTTCCTGGTTTAGTGGAATTTTTTTTGTTAGAGCATAATGAAGAAATCCACTAAAGTTTTTCTACTAAATGGGTTTGTTTGGCTTGGATTATAGTGTGAACATCGAGAATATACCATTGCATTGCATTCTTGTCATCCTTATTCCTCAATCTAGAAGGCTAGTAGAACTATGGATTGCGGTCCTCAAGTTTTTGTTCGCTACTTAAGGTGACCAATTAGGAAGCGAATATTAACCTTGCAGACGCTTTCACACAGTCCAAATAAAATTAATTCTAGAATATAGAGGGAATAACAATAAAAAAAATGATTTGGTTGTAGTACTCTTGAATACAGAAGCATAATTTTTATAATTTTCTTAACTTTAATCATTAAATAAAAATTACAACGAATTACATTAGTTTTTATTAAACGATTATAGTAACATTAGATAAATAATTTGTATAAATGTTTATTCAAAGTAGTCATAACAATAATTTTAAATAAGATAAAAAAATGAGAGAAAAAGTAGGCATATAAATATAATTACTTCTTTTTCATATCGCATTATTATATATCTCTCACGTTAACATTTTTTCTTCTACCTCTTCACCCAACAAAAAAAAAAACTATAATTTTACAAACTTGAATTATAATTTAGAATTATCCCAGAAAAAACTATTCTGATACACGATGATACTAGATTTAATTTTAGTTTATTTTTAAGTCATAATTAAAGGATAATAAATCAATTTTATTTAATTTTAAAATGTATTAAACATAAAATAAAATTTGAGTAAATAGTGTATAATAAAAAAAATTCTATCATCTAATAACAAATAATTATATGTATGAAAGGTTATCAATGACGTAACGTAAGTCCGTAACCTTTGTGAAGCGAACGATGAGAAGCATGTTGGTGAATGGTGTTGACACTTGGTTATACGCTTCTCACTTAATTACGTTACGTGTGCATGTGTGAAGCCTCCACGACGCGGAGGGAGGGAGGACGCTATAAAACTGGGGTTATCCGGTTGTTGAGTGCATTTAATTCTCATCATTCTCATTTTCATTATCTTACATCTTTCAATTCCAAATTCACTCTCGGAATGGCTAGCCAATCAAACACTAAATCAGTTCACGATTTCACAGTTAAAGTATGTTGCTTACACGTTGATGATTCCCACTTGTCTATCTCTTGGACCAAAATGATTATGTTTGTTTGCAGGATGCCAGGGGAAATGATGTTAATCTCGCCGATTACAAAGGAAAGGTCCTTCTCATTGTCAATGTTTATTTGATTGATGCAGCGGCTTGACTAATTCAAACTACACAGAGCTTAATCAATTATATGAGAAATACAAAGGGAAAGGTATGCTTTATAATTATATATATATAGCTCTATGCTCTTTGTTTTATCCTAGTTCGATCTTCATGTTACTGTTATGTTCCTTCACGCACGCTTATATATATTTACCAACCATGGATAAGGGTCTCTCTTTATTTCATTAATTCTAAAATACTCGGTTTTCTAATTCTTTTATGTAGGACTTGAAATTCTGGCACTCCCGTGCAATCAGTTTGGGGCTCAGGAGCCAGGAACTAATGAAGAGATTGTGGACTTTGCTTGTACTCGCTTCAAATTCCTTGTTGATAAGGATGGAAATGTCGTTGACCGTTATACACCCACAACTTCTCCTCTCAGCATTGAGGTAGGTTCATTTGTATGATGCCATGCATGCTACCAATATCAATATGCTTGCTTTTGAGATATCACTAATATAACAAATTTTTCGTGTTGATGTCTGCAGAAAGACATAAAGCAGCTGCTAGATGCATGAATGACTTGAGTGGCCACTAAATGAACATCATAAATAATGTACTGCAGATCAGATATTAGTGGAATTTCCTCCACATGTGTACTGAAACAGTTGCTCTGCTCATGTACCTCTGAATTAATATTTGCTTCTTCATATATATAAATTGTGTTGTTGTGTATCAATATATATATAAACGAAATTCATTGCTCGTTTCTTCTTACTCACTGCTCAAACGTGACCCTTCTTTGCTAGTCCGTGTTCTATTAATTATTATGTGTAATATTTGAAAAATAGATATAAACATTTGATTAAAACAATTTTGGCAATAAAAAATATAAACCATACTCTTAACGGAATACAATACGCACAACTAAAAAAATTCTTAACAGAATGATTTAAAGCCACAGAATCCATTTATTCAGTTATCAATCATATTTTAATTGGATTTTTTCGAACATATTTTAAGTGGATTGAACGTGTATAACTATCACTGGTGCACAAGAGTTGAGAAAATGTACTTGTACGGGATTTTATGAAATAATTTAATAAAGAGAGAAATAAAAAGAAAAATAATTGATATAAAAAGTATTATTATAATATTGTAGCCGTACGTAGATACGACAAGAATCGTACCACGTGTGGAATCCTTACTGGTCACTGATTTCAACGTTTGAGTCTGAAAATTGAAGAGCTGATGTGTTTCTGTTCCATTTTAACGTGTATGTGCAGTAGTTCTTGCTCTCAAGTTTCATCTTGGGCTGTAGGCTGTAGCTTACCATGACCACCAAGGATCCAAAATCCGTGTACGACTTTGTTGTCAAGGTTGGTCCTCTTACTTCATGTGTTGCTTCTTCTAAATTCTTATCTACTTTCCCTCATCTCTGTCTCTATGTTGAGTTAAATTATTTGGATGAACTAAGACTGTTACTTACCTATTCTGGACTATGGAGGTGAAAGAATTAATTGCTTTTGTTTCTTTCATTTTGAAGATTCTAGACTAAAAAAATAAAGGTTAGACGCTAAGAGCTTTAACAATTACTTGCAGGATGCTAAGAGAGATGATGTAGATCTCTCCTTTTACAAGGGAAAAGTCCTTCTGATTGTCAATGTTGCTTCTCAATGGTATTCTTAATTTATTACTTCTTTTTTCCTTGATTGTGCCTTCTATTAATTTGAAGCCTTGATATTTTCATCTTTCTATTCTTTTCAATAACTACTCTGACCACTAATGTTCTAAATGTTGAGAATATTTTACAATAATTGTTTGATCATGTTTGGGATTGAGACAGCGGCTTGACCAACTCCAATTATACGGAGCTGAATCAATTGTATGACAAGTATAAAGACCAAGGTTTGTTATTTGTATTGCTGTTTATTGTTTGTCGTTTTCAACTGTGTAACCATCATAACCTTACTGTTTATCTTTGTTTCTTTCTGTTGTGTTATAAGCATATTACTGGGTTGATAACCTTAATTAGGCCTGGAGATTCTAGCATTTCCATGTAATCAATTTGGTAAGCAAGAACCAGAAAGCAATGATAAAATTGTGGATTTCGTCTGCAGTCGCTTCAAATCTGAATTTCCCATCTTTGATAAGGTAGTTCAACATATAACTGATCTTGGAAAGTTTACTTGAACAACCATTTTTAACCACTGGTATTATATATGTATCTCCTTCGTTCTTGTGCTAGATTGAAGTGAATGGGAACAATTCTGCTCCTTTGTACAAATTCTTGAAGTTGGGGAAATGGGGAATTTTTGGTGATGATATTCAGTGGAACTTTTCCAAGTTTGTGGTTGATAAGAATGGACAAGTAGTGGGTCGCTATTATCCCACCACTTCTCCTCTCAGCCTTGAGGTAAACACTATATTATTCTTTAAATTACTTCATATGCTTTTTGCTGCTTCTATTGCATTCACCAAAAAAAAAAAAAATGCCTCTTCTATTGTAATTCTTTTGACATCTTTTTTTGTACTGCAGCGAGACATTCGCCAGCTTCTGGGTATTTCTTGAAGGCAAAAAGATAATGTCCTTCTGAGCTCATTATGTTCCCTTATGTGGTGACAATGTAATGCAAATATGCACAAACTAATAATTAATCTTATGGACATCATATATACCATGTTCCATATCATGAATTCGTCCATATGTCTTTGTTTCCTTTAATTTCATCGGGGTTGTCTAACTGTCTCCAAGTAAAAATGGGATTAAAAAATATCATATAGTCCAATAAAATTACATAGAATTGTACATAAAAAAAAAAAATCTAAAGAAATTGGTACAATTTTATTGGGTCACATAGAATGGGGTTGTTTAACCTCAAGCTTAAAGTTCAAAACTAACCATCACTTTAGTTCATTACGACTTACAAGCACTATGCAAAAAAAAAAAAAAAAAAAAAATATTGACAAACGACTTCAACTTATGTTTGTAGTGCTTTGCTCCCTAAATGACAAAAAGAAAGCTATGTACAACAAATCAGCCATATCGAATGCTAATTTTCATTGTAAATTTTATAGTATTAACTAAAAGCGACCTATATGGTATGTTTAAGTGGAAGAAATTAAATATACAAAATCTATTATCCTTTATTCGTGATTATTAATATTTTATAATCACACTTTGGAAATAAACAACCTAGATATCTAAACCCCTCAAAACTAAAATACCCGTACTCTTAATTTTCTATAAATACATAAAATATTCGAAGACAATAACATTAGAACTCAACTGGAATAGATATTTATTTCAATATTTTTGTTGAAAGCTCAACGACAATCAGTAAATTATGAAACGAGGGCATATAAATTTTAATTGCCTCAACTAATTAGGAGCAACCACACTACCTCCAACTGAACCTTTCCCACGATTCTTTTAAACTGCCATTAGCCAGTCATTTTCCAATAAACCAGCATTCGTGGGTTGTATGGAGATAAATCAGTTTCACATTCCTGTTGCCATGTTAGATTCGTAAAAGCGCAAGCCTAACCATTTTGATAGATAATCTATGCAAAATGTTTAATTGTGTACCTCAATAGATTACCTGGAAAAGTAACGAATTAATGCATTTAAGTGAGATCCTATATGTGTATTAATCAGCACCATACTTCCCACTTTAATCTTGACATTTTGCCTTTCATTTCATCAAACATTTTTTGCAAAGTCAAGACTATTAACCCTGAAATCCATTGGTTACAGCATAGGTTAGCGCGAACTTGTCACCAATCAACAGTGATAGATAGGAAGAGTCACAATGCTCACAAATTCGGTTCATTTACAAGAGATTTCTATACAAAACTGCAATGTCGTCTCTTATAGATTAATAAATGGTCTTCACCCACGCGTTAAGTCAATACCAGTGTGTGGATGTGCACTTTTAACCTCTACTGGCCTTGACGATGCAGGCCAAATGCCTGGGGCCGGAGAAGAGGTGTAGTTTTGATTAGGTGGAGGAGCACTGGCTGGAGAAGCTAACTTATCACTACTCTGAGGCTCTGAACTGCTATCTTTTGTAGTAGTGGTGGTGGTCACTTCTTTAGTCTTTGGCTTGGAGCCCCCATATACAAAACTGCATGCTACCACCTGCACCAAGCAGAGTCTCAATTTGTCAATGCTTTGGGTTGGGGAAGGTTTGGATCTAAAGCATGCTAAGGTGCACAATAACACAGATTATTATTGAACATCCCTATGCACAGAAACAACTTGCTGTTGCTGAACTTACTATTCTAGCATATCTTGAATGAGCATGCAAGAAAAATTAGTACAAGGAACCGCGATTTTAGGGCAATACCTGCACTGGGCTTGCAGCAACAAGCCTAATAACACCACCACCAATGATATGACCATCAGGACTAGAAAGGGAAACACTCATGCCACCCGTTCTATTGTGAGGTCCACCTTCTTCAGCAACCAAGTAAGAACCAGACAAGCATAATATTTGAAATCGGCCCTGCAAAAGGTAAAAAATAAAAGATACAATGTTTATTATTGCATAAGAACCAATAACCTAAAGCACTTTAAGCAGTACTCAATCTCATTAGCTGTTGCATAAAGCTGAATTTTTACACACTACAATACAATACCAGAATTGCTGAAATGAACTTCATTAACCTCTTTACTTGAACAATGCAGAACTATAACTAAATTAATTAACTTGCTACACAATAATAATTTATCACTAAGCTGGAACCATGAAAAGGAGATAGAGATGACAATGCAGAGGATACTTCTGATGTTAAATTTTCTAGTAGTGAAGGAAAGTAGTATTTAGTTCTTTAACCTCATAAGTAACACTGATGCTAGTAGAAGCAGGTTGGCGCAGAGTGACTGAAGAAATTGTCCCAGTTCCTGTTAAGATGCACACAGCCCTTGGTCTCTGCCGTGCGAATGACAATAACTTTGCTACAATGTCCTGAATCATTCAAGGAACTTCTAAATTAATGTGAAATAATAAGTAACAACCTTGAAGGTTTACATGATGAATACAGCAATTATGCTTATTATTTGAAGGTTGAAAATCAAATTAGATGATTCCATAAAGTATCATCAGTTGCACACAATCAGCAACCACATTTATGTGTGATGTAATCTTCTGTAGTTTATATGCCATTGATAATCCAAGACCGTGACTATTCAATTCCTGTGTGCATTCAGCAATTGCTAATTATACAAACCATCCACGAGGCTTGCATGTCATGAATGGATAAAGAAAATAATCATATCAATGGTATTAAGAATAATAGAGAAGCATCCTATAATTTTAAAAAATATATCCAATGATACTTTCTGGATGCTTTTTGGATGTGTAAGATGTACAGAAAACTTTTCTTGGTTAGACAAGTTGGTTTTTTTTTTTTTTTTCTGATGTTGATGTCGCCAATGATTTTGCACTAAAATTTAAAAATATCCCACATGAGCCCAAGGATTTATTAAAGAAAAAAGAATTAAACAAATAATCAAACCTATAGCTCTTCTGAAATAATGGAAGAATATAACTACCTCCCCAACTCCAACGGTGATAACATGAGGTGAGAAGGCCAGTCCTGCAGAATTGTTCATCCATTCACCTAGGAGGAGAAGAACAGAAACACTGTTAAAAACTCTAGCAAAATAGATAGAAGATAGCATTTTCAATTACTACTGTTAGTTACCATCAAAATAATAAAAAAAAACAATTGCACCAGAAAGGGAAGGGTAAAATGCAAAACTAAGGGTCTAGGTTTTCATGATTTCAAAATTCTTTTGGGATGAGGGGTGAATCTAGACCAGAAATTTGAATCGTAACTGCCAATAATTAAGTATTGCAGTCTGTACATAAGATATATAAGATTGACATTTAAATCATGATATTGGAAACTTGCTTCTGTTTAAGCACATGTTTGAGAATCCGCAATAAGTAATGTGATCTGTATATAAGATCAACATAGCAAATCATGATAATAGACACTTGCTTCGGTTTAAGCGCATGTTTGAGAACCTACTTTTTTTTTTTTAGTTATTTCAAAAGCTATATCAGGAAGCTCACAAAACAAATATTGTTTTTCAAAATAAGCAGAACCAAACACGCATTAATTGCCTCAGTTCCATCAATAAATATCCAGGAAATCCATGTATTATAATGATTACCAATTCAAGGATTCTTGAAGCAGGATTTATGACTAAGAGGTAATGAGATAACAATAACTTGGAGTCCAGGACCACAAACATAAAGCACAATAATGGCAAAAAATAGAAAAATATTCCAAACAGATAAAAGCAAAAGTAAAGAAGAAAATAAAAATTGTCACTTCAAGCAATAGTGTGTAGAAATGGAAAAGTAACAGTATGAAATGAAAGGATACGCATCCACTGCCTTTCTTTAAAAGATTATAAATGACAGCAAAATGGGAAACTCAAAGTCGGGATGTAATCAGAAACTAATACCTCATAGTTTGTTATACAGTGCATGTATTTGATCATAATCTCATTTATTAATTTTCTCGAAGAACATACATAATTTAGTCTCTCAAAAGATGTTTAGATGTATTGGTTTGGTTCCCTTTTTTTTTTCATCCATACCCCAAAAGAATGAATTCAAAACTTAAAAGCAAGTTAGCAATTTCAATAGGAAAAACTTGTCAGCGAGCTGTCAACTTCAGGACCAAAGAAACAAAGCAACATCTTTTGGGGACCTTGTCAACAATTATTAACAGATCACTTTTCTCTTTCAAATGATACTTTCACTTTTGAGAAGCTAGATCCCAATATGAACAAGATCAAGTAATCAACAGGAAATGATAATTTCAAACTCTCACATAATTATAAAAGTACCTAGAGTGGCAAGCTGTTGCTTCCTTCCACTTCCAGGTGGGCGCCCTCTGGGCCGTTTCTCCGAAGAAGTGCCCGATCCCTGGGTGGAATTAGCAGTGGCAGACATGGGAGAGAGCATCAAGGAAACGGATCCATCAGGGCCATACTTCCTAGGCCTCCCTCTTTTCTTCTTCACAGGCTCACCAGAAGAAGGTACTCCACTTCCACCATCAGGTGAGGAACCTATGTTAATGCCATGACTAAAACTAGCATGTTGAGGCTGAGACTCTACTTTAAATGCAGAACCTGGAGAAACATTTGACAAAGCTCTAAAGCCAGAGGGTGGTTGAAACCCTCCACTCTGTGTCCCAGTTCCTGGAACAGACCCATCAACCCCTCCTCCTCTGTGCTGCATGTAATATGGAGCAGAGCCACCAGGAAATGTCATGCCCTCTCGCCCATCCATGCATTTACTAACACGTTTGTCAATTGTGATAATTTTTCCTCCTCAACTTCAAATCCTTTCACTGGTGCTACTAACTTCTTAAACTATGACACTAGTGAAGATGTAAAAACAGGGGTTTAGCTAGGTACCCTTCTTTCTACTAGTCAAAAGCAAGTAGCTTTCACAATGATGGAGAAAAGATCTTTAACCCTAATGCAAAGAAGAAAGAAGAGGATCTAAAGCCCAGAAGCTCGCTCCAGATATTCAAGTAACAAGCTCGGAGATTTTGTCAGGTGAATGCACGAACAAGGGTCTCGTTTACCTAGAAACGCCACAAAGAAGATGAGTTGCGAATGCCAAAAAGTTGAAGAACATAAGAAAGGGAGTGGCTTTAGAGGTGAAACAGAATCAGCATTGAAAATCCCAAGGCAGAGGTCAGCGAGGGAGGGCAACTGTAGAAAAACCAGAGGCTTAGATTGAGAAGAGAAAAGTGAAACTAGCAAGGGTGGGAGTTCAGTTCCAGAACCGTAACTGTAACAAGTTAGGAAAACAAAACCCTAGATTTGAAAATCTAGGGTTTTGACAGAGGAATGCTGCGTGGGTGTGGGGGTGGTGGAATGGGGGAAAAGGGGGGAAGAAAAGACAAAGAATGGGACTTCACTTGGGACTTGAGACGAAAGAGGGGAAATTAAAATAAAATGAATAAATAAATAAATAAGAAAGAGCATTTGAATTAAAGTGCGTTAAACAACCCAAAAGGATTGTCGTGTAAGATTTTGTGTTTGTATGGGAACGATTTTGTGTTTGAGTTTAGAAAATATCTGATATCTCGCCTGGAAAGAAAGAAAAAAAAAGCGGGCTAAGCGCGTGTGTGAAGGTGAAATGAGAAGGATAGCTGTATGTATGTGCATTGAATGAATATGTTGAGTTGAGAGAGTATGTGACCGAAAATGGATAAAAATAAATAAATAAAATGGGAATGGAGAATAGTGGTGTCAATTTGGAGGGACAGTGTGGGCCTACCAAAGTACCAAGCATAGACCAAATGTCCTTTTTCGTATCACTAATGGTCAGGCCACTGACCCCCTTCGGCCTGCGAAATCAAAACTTACAAAATACTGCTATCATTATTGATTCTTTATTTTTAAGTTTTATAAAAGTAATTTTAACTAATATTTTAACGATTTAATACATATATATATTTTTTAATTTTTTAATTTTATTAAACTTAGAGCAAATAAGCAAGTTATATCGTTATATCACTTCTTGAAATTTATCTTTTCATTCTTTTATGATAACCTCATTTTAAGTTTAAAAACATTATAATAGAATCTCTATATATGTTTAAATATATTATACTAATACATTTTTTAATATCTCTTTAAATCTTACATTAACACTCCTGTAATAGAGATGAATGTAATAATTAAAAAAGTGTGAGATATTTATGTCATTACACAAAATCTCAAAAAATGTTACTATAATATTTTATAAAAATTATTTTGATCTTTTATTTTTTTTAAGATTCATTTTTAAAAAATAAGATTAACTTGATAATAAAAGACAAAGGAAAAGAGAGATAAATCATGGATTCAAATTTTCTTAGTAACAAATTAACAATTATATTTTTGTTAATAAAGAAAAATCATTTTAGTCTTTTATATCTTAAACATGGGTCAATAATGTTCTTTCAACATAGTAATAGTTTTTAATTTTAGAGTATAATTTCAAATTTTTATTTATTTATTAAAAATTATCTCATTGAATTCATCTTCATGAAAATCATGAATCACCACTAATTTTCTAACATAAAAGACATAATTTAAAAATCGTATGAAAGTAAGACACGATCAATTGAAAAAAAAAAAAAACTCATTAAAATTTCAAGTTTTTTACTTACTAATATTTTTGTTGATGGTCATTTCTTAAAAGTGAAATTTTGCTTTTATTGGAAAAAACTCAGTTCCACATCAACTAGAGACCGTGTTAAGATAGAATATATAAGTGATGAACAATCTTCACCCTATGAGCTAACTTTTGAGGTTAAGTTAGGTCAAAACTCACATTCTAAGATAATATCAGAGTCTATTTTAGATTCATTAACAGATCACCCACCATATTATCCTCGTATCAAGCTCAAAAAGTGTTCACCATATTATCCATGTACCAAGTCCAAAAAGTGTTGAACATAAGGAGAGAGGTGTATTAGAGAAAATCCAAGTTCCACATCGGTTAGAGATAGTGTCATAGAGTATATAAACGAAGGATAATCCTCACCTTATGAACTAAAAACTTTTATATCACCCAATTAAAAGGAATTACATATGTTGGGATTAAATGAAAAAAAATATATGTTAAAATAAATTAAAATCTTAAATGAATCTCAATATCTCATCGGTCTTTAGTTTTCGATTGAGATATACCTTAGTTCACACGGAAAAAATAAAAAGGAAATTGCAAGGAACAATGCATTGAACTTGAGAAATTTTTCCAAAGACGCCTTTTAGCATAATGGAGTTGCAAAAAGAACGAACAGTCCCGTTGATAAAATAATTGGAAGCCTGACCTCTCATACAATTTTTCTGACAGTCTATTTCAATGAATAAATTAAAATCGAGAATTTTCTGTCTCTTTTTCTTTTTTCTACAAAATCACATTTAACTTGAGAATTTTCCACATGTCTCTAATAGTTTAACCAAAATCCTCTCATTCTCCAATGAAATTAAATGAATCTAGCTAGCACGGTGCTTGCATCTAAATTGACACCAGCTCAATTCTACAAAATATGAATATGATGTTGATGATAGATGTTTGCATGTTTGCTCTCCCATTGAGCAACTATTCCCTTCCCCTACTTTGGTGCTTAATATACCTTCAATTTAACAAAAAACAAAGACAATTCCAGTGAACAGTGATGAAAGTTACAAGTACAAGTATTTCAGAAAATATATCATCATGCCTAAAGACAAATCATAAGTATCAAAGAAAACGTTTTTACTTTTACTCTCAAATCAATCAATCATATAAAACATTGAATTTCACATGAACTCAATGTTTATAGTTCAAGAAATATTGCAACAAATTAATCCCAGGAAGTTATGTAGTCTACAGTTTTGTTTTCAGTTTTTAGATTGCATTACTAATCTCTGTTAATAATTACTACTGGAATCAGAAAGGAAGGTACAAGACCTAAGTTTTCTGGCAGCTCTTCTTATCAAATCATAACAAAGCATTAACTATGCCCCCCCACTTATCTTTTTCATTAAGGTTGTCAACTAACCCTAATCAGACTGAAAGATAACAAGATTAATTCCATTTCAGCTATAGAATAGATAATGCAAATATAGGAAAATATAAATCCGTTATACTTTCCTCCAACCAACCTTAAATTCAGAGGTATCTAGTTGTGATTTCTGATGCATGCCTCCAGCTGTAGAAAGAGCACTAATTTGTCAAATATTGAGAAACTTATAAAGAGAAATGGTACATAAAAGTGAAAAGGAAAAAAGCCACCATAGCAAATTACTAGTTTGGAGAAGTAACAATCATGTAAAGACATAGAGAAAGAAAAAGAGTTTGAGACTAACATTAGCAGGCTTAAAATGTAACATTATTAAGAGTTCGTTACTCCGTTGCTGTCAGCTTCATTTTCCTGTTGACAAAATCCAGGTACCCCTAGAAAATACCAACATATAAGTAGATGTAAACTAAGCCTAATTCTTTAGCTCAACATAACATACAGCCTAAAATATAAAAAAAAAATATATAAAAAATTAAACAATATGTTTATGTAGTTTGGATTAAATCAGAGTCCCTTACAAATAAAAGAGGGTCCATTCAATCAATTGCTTACTTCAAAAAATTACTTTTCAATTGAATTTAATTCCTAACAGAACCATGAAAACCAGACAGAAAATACTGTAGTAGAAATTAAATAGTCAGATGGCCATATAGTAGAAGATGTGGCCCAATAATTGCAGAGATGGAAGCCATTTATACTTCAGTTCAGGGCTCTCATTGTCATAAATATCCCTTACAAAGAATTGTAAAAAAAAAAAAAAAAAAAAAAAAACAAACCACTTCCTACTTCAGAAAAATATGCACAAATCAATTTGAGGCCTCACTGGTTTAATGGATTCTTATTATGCTTTCAGTACAATCGCAAATGAAGAGAACAGTAGAACACATTGCCTTAAACAAAATGAATAACATAAGACCAGAAGTATTACAGCACAATAGTATATTATGTCAAGAAGCAGGCCAAAGAACTCACCTGAAGTATTCCTACCACAGCAAACTTGTCTAGCATAGTCTTGGAGAGAACTGGATGATTCAAGTTCAAAGGCTTTAACAGCAATTCCACATTCTGCAAGCAAAATTTAACTTCAGATTTTGTCTCAATTTTGAGTTTTTTTGCTGGATGAAATAGGTAGCTTTATGAACAATGTGGCCTGTGATTTCAATCCAGTTTTTCAATTTTCTTTCCTTCATTAACTTAATCATTCATGTAAATCTTTCCGTCCCATACAGCAATATTCAATAAACAATATTTGTTTCACACTTCGTAGATATTTAATTCTTTCAACAGTGGTAGTCACCAAACAAGGGAAAGGTTGTAGTCATGTTGGAAAATCAGACTTGAGAAAATATTTAATTCATAATAGCAAACATGTTAATCTACCTTTGACGTGAAGCTCGCATTCCAATATGTATACTTTACACCTTCAAGCATTTTTGTTTTACAGAGGTGATCAGTGAAGACCTTCACTTGCATAGCCTGACAACAAGTAGAAAAAACGTAAGAGTAGAGGAAAAACAGTAATACAAGGTACATGGATGGTCAAAGAAATGAAACTCACATCAGAAGACACTTGATGTTTGTCAAACGGGATGCCAATAACAAAGCCCTTAAAGGAATATTTAGCAATCTGCATAAAAAACAGCTGAAGTCATCATAACATGCTTGGGAGTTTTATTGCTCAAATCACTACATTGTACCAATAAATGATAAAAATAAATATATCATATTCATACGGAACAAGTGAAAAACTAATGATCCCCATAACATAATTTTGTGTGACTACTGACTAGATTTGACTTGACAAAAGCAAACTTATATTACCAGCAGGAAAATCTAAGATAGAAGAGACATCTCACACAATAAAACAAATCATTACAAACAGATCAAATGACCATTTTTTTATAGGCAAAATGATAATTTTGAAATTGAATGGGAAAGAAAAGGAGAGAAGAAGGTGACCAGACTCTCAAAATCAGAAGTCATTAAAGTGATATTTGCTTCCTCCTGACGAGAACGCTGAAAGGTGAAGCAATATTGTTATCGAAGCCAGTAAGAGCAAGCCCAACATATTTATCCCCGACATCCAAACCAAGCAACCTTCCGCGCTGCTGATTCTTCAAATCATGAAACAATTGCAAGGGCTTCATGTACCTCATTTCATCTACCCATAACATTCAATTCAAATCAATACTCTGAGTGAGTCTAGCTAGGGCTTTTTATTGAAACCCAAATCAAACTAATAATAAAAAGAGGAAAGAAACCTGTTGTGTTGAAGATATCTGTCGTCGGAGAGAGTGGCAGTCACGACCTCTTGCCCTTGCTCTCTTCGTTGTTGGTAACTAAGACACCACTTTATCCAAAATTAGCCAGCCAAGTTAGAGGAGACTAATTGAATGTCAAATAAAAATCTCAAATACCTCCTCATTACACAAAAATAAATGATCTAATTAGGAATTACAGTTATATTTAAAAATATTTAATGTTCTTTTTGAATCTTGTACAAGAGAAAATTTAAAAATGTGACTTGTAAAAAGAAATGATAGAGAGAAAAGTTAAAATTTAAACATATTTTTATATCTAAAGTTTGCCAAGCATAATATTATTATTCATAATGGTGATATTTGACTCAAGTTTATATGACATGTGTTGTCTTGATCACGAAAAAATTATTTTATATTTGAAAATACTTTATACATTATTGATTATTTAAGTTTTATTTATTTAATATTATATTCAAGAAACCAATTATTGAAAATGGACACAAAAATTGCTAAGAAATTGGCTACTGATCATTCCACCCTTGTCTCAAACTAGGGAGATCAAAGCTCTTTGGCAAGAGTGGAGAGTGATTCTAAGTTATAACATGCATTTTGTGAAGCTAATCAATGAGCAAACCTTCTCGATAATTTAGGTCACAAAAGTTCTCTACGAGAGCAATGGGTATGCATCATCCATCCCAACCTTTTATTTTGTTTCTGATGAGGTCTCATTTTATTTCCTTGTCCTTTGATCTAGTTTTTTTTTTTCTTTTCATCTTTCACCTGTCTTCAACAAAAGAAAATTTTTACTCCTATATAATATCTTTAAATAAATCACCATTTTAATCCCTAAAAATATATCCCATCACATTATTCTCTAAACCTAAAAAAATTTCAAACAAATCTTTTAAAAAAAGTCAATCACATTAATTTAAAACTATAATTAAGTTTAGAACTTAGATGATACAACTAAATTTTAAGACTTGTTTAAAATTTTCACTTTTAGAACTACCTAATGTGACAACACATTACATCTTCAATAATCAAAATGTTGATTCTAAAAATATTTAAACTTTTACAAATTAAATGAGTTAAAGAAAAAATATAAAAAAACATGATTAATGTAACAAAAT
>PYAF01000142.1:5773853-5833077 GCA_007407185.1 Glycine tomentella | reverse complement strand
TGAGTTAAAGAAAAAATATAAAAAAACATGATTAATGTAACAAAATAAAATAAAAATACAAAAAATATACAAAATTGCCAATAAGTAACATCACTAAAAAAATAGATATATTTTTTTATTCATAAGAATCAAATAATAAAAAATAATAATTCACATCATACTTAACCAACCAACCGAACTCTTGATAGAATTATATTTTAATGAAGCAAATATGACCATATTTATTTTAATATCTCAAAAATAACTTGTCTTTTTTTTATATTATTAAAAAAATCACAAAAATTTTTAAATGCGATATTCTTCATTTAAAAAATGTATTTTTATTATGATTCATTTATAGAAATAGACTATAATGACACATTTGTATAAACAAGAACTAAAGGGAGACGATTTATTTGTAAGGAAATAAATGTAAACATCATCTTATTTACAGACACTGAAGATTTAATCCAACAATGGATGAACGATTGTTACCACTGTTTTATCTAATTTCCACCATAAAAATTTAAAAACTAACTAAATTCTATTAAAACAAAATCCTACCTACTTTTGTCAGCTGTACAAAACTAATGCTTCCTACGTTAATTCACGCCATCTTATCCTAATAACTCAAGTCTTCAAATGGTGAAATGTAAACAAGAAATTAAAAATGAAATTTTCGCATTAAGATGGATTAAAAATGACCGAGATGACACCATAAAAATCAATTGAATCAATTTAATGACCAATGATTTCTCCTATGTTTAGCTATCCTTGTATGCATAGAAATGGAGAAAGACTTCGAAGTTCAACACGTTTCTTAGCTGCTCTTCTGAAAGGCTTTCGATTTTGCCACCTTAGACATTCTATCCCACTCGAATACCTAAGCCTATCTTGATTCCTGCTAGCGAACATGTTGCAAGTGAGACTGGGCACATCTCTCTTCTGTTTCTTTCTAGGGTTTGAATGCCTCGGAGATGGGGTTTTAGGCTCCTCAAATTTACCACTAGTTAATCTGCAAAGCATTACAGATAATCACTAAAAATATACCAAAAAAAATAAAACAAATTAGCAATGCAAACAATAAACTGACCTGTCATGGTTTGAAGGCAATCCTTCTGCACACGGGTTACATGCAGGACAAATGTAGACCTCTTCTGTGCAAGGCAACTTCATGCAATCAAAGTGATACCACTCATTACAATGATAACATGCAATCATCCTTTCTGGATCAAAGGGCTTTCGACAAATGCAATAAAGCATGCATCGAGCCCTTAATATCTGTTGTGAACAAATTGATTAGAATCATACCAAAATCATGATGCAAATTAAAATTCTCTTGATTTTAATAATACAGAAATGAATAATCTCTTACCCTTAGTTCCTGGTTCATATGAACAGGCAAGTTTTCACCTTCCACTACAAGTTCAAAAACTTTATCCAGGCTGAGTGCCCCAGAATCAGTTCCCACCTGTCCATGATATTTAAATATAAAAAACATCATGAGCAAAAAAAGGAGGAGGAGGAATCACCCAAAAAAGAAAAATATCAAAACCTTTTTGGCTAGTTCTGCCCACTGCAAACCCAAGCAATTCACATTCTTAAGTTTCAACATATAGTGATCTTTAGGTGATATGTCCATAGCCTGTCCCTGTCATGCACTTCAACATTTCAGTAGGTTCAAAGTTGTTCCTATCAGAAATAATTTTTAAAAAGTTGAAAAGTGAATTAGTACTAGAAATAAATAAGGGGACAGGCTTACTTGTTTTTGCAATACACGCACAAAAACATATAAACCTAGCCAACGGCACATACCTCCTTCAGATGCTTCTGAATTTGTTGAATAGTGGGCTTTGGTACACCATTTAACAACCTACTGACTTGAATTTTCCAAAAGTTTTTTGCTAAAGTCAGCTCAAGGTCACAAGTATCATGCTGATCATAGACAATAGCCACTTTGCTAGCCTATATCAATAAGCAAAATTAACTCAACTGTAACAAGTGCGTTCCAGTTAAATGAAATAATACAAGAAAGAGAGATGACGTTAAATAAATAAATAAATAAATACATGCCTTTACAGCAGTGGCCAATTTTTCGGAGACAACGTTAATATCTTCATCAACATTAGCTGATGCAAGGATCACAATTTCTCTCAAGCAAGATTTGCATGAAAGGGCTTTCTCAACAAGTCGGCACAAAAAATCTCTTTCATCAATCCTGCACATACAAGATACTAGATGAATTACAATTTTTACCAAAAATCATAAATCTACAGTGAAGATTGTTAAAAGGTAGAGAAAACAAGAGGCACAAGAGGGAATCCATGTGTCCAAACTGCACAGCACACCCGAATTATGTTGACAAAAAAAAAAATACACACATCCTAATTACTACATGATTTTGTTAGCCTATAAAATGAACCTAGACAATATTTACATTTTTTCCAACAAAGATGAAGTCCAAGACTCTTATAGAACACTCACCCCCTTAACAATATATAAAACAAGAGAGAAGCATGAAAGAAACTGCAGAAATATATGTAATTTCGTGAGTGGCAGTCTGAAGAGCTCATTCTAATATTAATCCAAAATGAACTTTGTAATTTCTATAATGAACTTATAAACAGCATATTATAAAAAAATAACATTATTAAAATTCTCCTCAGGTTTCCCACACGTCTGAACTCTGCTCATTCCACATGCAACTTAGCCAATAAATTTCTGCTAGGATCCAGTCCTCAATGTTTTCCAGCATCTACAGAACCCACCCTTTTCTTCCCTCCCTTCTTCAAAGATATGATCTACCTTACACCAATAGACCCCTCACAAAAAAAATCTAATCATACACTCAAATATTCATAATACCTTCTTCCCACAAAACACTTTAAAAGATGAGCAGTATGAAATGAACCTAATTACAAATAGTAGTACTTATAAAGTAAAAATTATATATATAAAGACAGTAATAGTACCATCAATGTTTATGTACCTAAACTTGTAATATCACTTACAGTGAAGACATTTCTGCTTCTGACTTAAAATGGAACTCAAAGTAATGTTTCTGCTAGCCTTAACATGTTACATTTAAATTAATGGATCATACGAAAAAATCCAAAAAAAAAAAAAAACAAAAGTTGAAACCATCCAAAGCAAATCATGAGCAAAAATGGACTAGGGAATTGAGTAGAAAGGGTGTTCAAATAACAATGCAGAGTGTAGAAGACAGTTTTCCCAAAATATAATGCATCTACGCATAGTTTGGAAATGTGGCTTTTGATGCATGTGCCTTTTGAGAAGAGCTGCAAAATTTGTTTGATGAAATGTTTTCAAAGGAGCTTCTTTGAGTGCCACAAATGATTTGACAAGCAAGCTAGGAGATGCTCTACAAACAAATTGAGACTAAAAGAAAACCCCGAGTTCTTTTAAATTTTGCCAATTATTTTTTTTCTATTTTAAAATTGTATCCATTTAACTTAAAATATCTATTTTGTAACTATATATAGCATATCAGCATTTGAAAATCCAGCAATTCCAAACTGTTGAGTAACAATAAACCTTATTGAAGAAAACTAAGGTCATTAACACATGCTGTACATAAAGATTTAATGTGAACCACATTACCATAAACAGAAATGCTCAGCATGAGACATGAGTTCAGTAAGAACTTTAAATTCAACACGCTTCTTCGCAAACCTCTGCATAAAGCAAAATAATATGTGGACAAGTGAGTTTCTGAAAAAGAGAGACACACAAACACACACTAATCAACTACTACTAAAATGACATAATATCCTACCAGGAGGGCACCTCTATTCTGATAATGGAATTCACCCCTCAAAATTTCACAATAAGGGCACTTGTAGTTTTCAATGCCAGTGTCTTTTTCTGTTAGTCCAACGCACCGCACATGATAACTGTCCATATGAAAGATATTGATGCACCAAACAAATAAATCAATGTCTATTCTTAACAATGAAACAGAAGTACAGACAAAATGAATATTTTTTCAGACCGAATGAGAATTATTTTCTTAATCGGAAAACTAAAATTGTAGAGAGTAGATTTTAATGGAAGCAGTGATGAAAAGAAAGTAAGATCTTGACGGAATGACAATAGGGTAGGTTAGACGACTACTTGGAATTAAAGAAGAAAATCATTGGACACAAAAACAGTTTCATATTTCAGGAACATGGCAGTGGAATTATAACCCATTGGTCACTGATGATGGTAACTTTCTGATACCACGTTGAAATTCTGTGGTTTTAGGTATAGAGGGAGGAAGAGAGATGAATGAGAATGAAACACTAATTGATATTAACTTTGATGTATTACAATGTGCTGATGTGTTTGATATTCACATAAAACCTATACCAGTAATCCTTATTTATACTAATCATAATCGTAGCTAATTAGGGAAACAAATCCTAGAGGATAATCTAAGATATGATATGATATTTAAATTTTAAATACACTCTAACATTTACGACGTGACTGGAATAATGAGAGAACCCATTTACATGAAGATTATAAGCTATTGCCTGATTTATTTTTCAGAGTTATGGAACTGCTATTTTTAGAAACAAGGCAACAAAGTACTTTACCAGTCCATACAAGTGGAACAAGTAAGAAATTCCTGATCTTCAGAATCATCATAGCAGCATATACATAGGTTTTGTTCCTTCAGATCTTGCAATTTGTCATATATATACAATGATCTATCTAGAGTCTGGTTTATCTGAAAATATCAAGCAAGGTACTAAGTATATGTGATACACAAATGGGCATGCAAATGAAAATATTGTAAAATCAAAACCTTCTCCAGTGCATGAAGTAGCGAATTTCCATTTTGGACCAACATTCTAAATTTATCCATGCATCTATTCTTCCAATTTTCCACCTTATCAACTTCAGATAAAATCAAATCCAGTTCGGAGCAACTAAAGGCAATGGTATCTCCATGTTCCTGAATGTAAGCAAATCATGAGTGTTATGCAAGTGACCAGTGATATGTCAAGTCCTAATAAAATAAACAAACTGGTAAAGGCTTCACGACAATTGTGAAAGCTTTCATTTTTTCAATCAAAATAATCACAACTGTTGAATGATTAAGCTTGGTACTCCTGGATACTAAGAATATACACACAATTAAAAACAATTGGAAGAAAATGCTTAAACAGAAAGGTGCTATAAAATATAAGGGACAAATTATAAAGGAAATCAAAACAAACGTTTAGACTTAAAGTAAATCTACAATTAGTCGATTAGAGAAATGAAGAGAGTAAACCACCCCACTAACAATTCCTATAAAATACAAGCAAAATCCTGACCACAGTGACCAGTACTTTTTACAAATGACACAGCAACATAGCCACAAAAAAAGAGAACCATAGCTGTGTAATGCAGCCTAAGTCAATCAGTTGATCAATAATCAGTAATCATACACATAAAGACCACCTACTATAAACCCAGAAAATTTACCTTGAGCTGCAATATTGAAGACCAAGAACGTTCTCTAGAGCTTAGACCAAAAAATTGATGCACTTGCCCTTGCCACAACCTAAAGCAGAAATAAAATACAATTAAGTACACATATCAAATATTTAACAAAAATAATTGGAAAGGCAACAGTCTTCATTCACTCAGTCAACAGTTCTTTACATGATTAAGTAATATGTTCTTTACCAAGATGATGCATACAGGGAGACAGACATAGTTTAGAAAGCAATATTGGAAGGCATAGAATCAAATTGAAAATGGCAATGGCTTCAATAAAAGCTTATAAAAAAAATTCAAAAGTGCAAAACCTAAATATCTAGAAATTTAATTGAAACGTTAATGGGTAAACTGCCATTCAGAAGACTAGAAACAAATCAAACTAACCTAAAATATTATCATAATTCTACAACCAACAAACGAGACTTACTTATGTTTTCCAATGGCATCTTCAAGTTGACATTTTACTTCTGTAAAGGTCATATTAATAGTCTGCAGAAAAAAGTTGTGAATGTAAGCTGTATGTGCCAAAACAATTTTTCTTAACCACTATGATTAAGAAAATGCTAGAAAGTTTTCTCCCCAACTTTTTCTCTCTCCAAAGTTCCTTAAATGTCCTAGTGTAATTATAAGTTGACTTCTGAACTAGAGCAAATATAAGTTGACCTCTCATTCTGCTTTATATAGTTAATAAATAAATAAATAAAAAATAAGGGTAATCAATGGCTAAAATAACAAAATACACAAAGCAGAAAATTATATACTAGTACCTGATAATCGGTAAGAATATCTTGTATATCAGTCAACTTACATCTTCTAGAACTGCGAGGTCCAGAAATCCCCTCTAATGCTTTCCTAAGCCATTCAAACCCATCAATCAACACTTTCAACAGAGCACCAGAAACAGAGGAATGAGAAAGACCTTCTGCAACCTCCAAAACGTCCTACATGATTAGCAAGCATCCCTCATCAATAAGTACTAAGGAGAACCTTTATTTTGTTTTTTTGATAACAAAAGAAATACAATAAGATGAGTCTTTGGCGAAACCCCATTAAAAAGGCCATGTGCTTTACTCCCAAACAGTTGTCAAACAACTGATCTTATATCTCAAATCAAGTACAATTTTTAAAAAGTAATTGTCAAAGAAAAATCTTTAGGTGAAAAAAGTCAATGACCCATGTAATGCATAATTGAGATCGTAGCACACAGTACAATTTTTCATTTGTAATTGAATGGAAACAAGAAAGTAATCTGATGTGATATGAGCTTACAACCAGGTATACAATAAGGTATCCAGATGAACGACACAATATAACCAGGGTCAAGATATCAAAATAAACCAAATTAGGTGGACACTGAAAATTGTGTGTTGTGAAGGGGTATATTTAGAAGCATGTACATGATCAAGACAGCAGTCAAAGTGTCAAGCACTGAAAGGGAGAGTGGAGTAAGAAAGCATATGGTTATGTGAAACGAAGTAAAGAAAAGACATTTGCAAAAAGGCAAGAGTGGAACAGAAATTGCAACTAGAGAGAAATAGTAACCTCTAAAGAAGGAGAACAATTGCAGAAAGACAAGGCTCTTTTGCACCATTGTAGTGTAGAATACGATGCTTGGAGTTTTGAAATCTCATTGAAGTCAAAACCAAGTGATACACCCGATGCTATGGCAGATTGGATTCTTGCAATCAAATCTTCCACTTTACAAGTTAAACCACTGTTTATTTCATGCAAAGAATTATCCAATAAGCATTGAGCATCATCTAGTACAGAACATGCTTCATACCCCCATATTCTGCAATTCTTCAAAACTAATTCAAGCATCCCTCTTTCTTCCAAAGATACTTTAAGATGCTTCGATTGAGAAACCAACATCTAAAAGTATATAATCAGATTGTCATATTTTATAATGATCATGTTTTCAGCAAAGATAAAACCACAAATCAAACAGAACAAAACATGAACCTGCAAGTCCTCTACTTTCCGCACAGAATTTGAAACACACGTAGAAGAGACTAAATATGGCTTTGAATTCCTTAACCAGGAATTAGCTTCTGATAAAGCATCCTTGACATCATTAAGTGAAGGAAGAATACTAAATATGTTTTCTGAAGCTCTGCAAGAGAAAACCAAAAGTAAAGTTATCATCAGCCAAAACAATTGTTGTAAATAAGATAAAATCTCATTATTATTAGCATAGATCTATTTTCTTTTCTACTTTCCCTTTTTATGTTTAGTTTCCCTATTTCCTTTAATAGGTTTAGCCGTTTGGCCCATAAAAGGGGATTAGAACTTGTATAATATACATACTGAATAATATTCAGTTCTTTATTTTTTAAGTTCTTTTCAAGTATAATCTTGTTGAAGTTATAAACATAAACATCTCAACTCTCAAGCATTGTTGAACCTGATCATGTCCTCAAAGTCTGAAATAGGAGCCTCGTGTGAAAGCATTTTTCTAGCCCTTTCTTCCCAAGGAATGGCAACAGCAAGCACACAAGATAAATTGACAAATTGTTTCTCTCCCTCAATTTGAAGCCTGAAGAATCAATAACAAAAGCATATGGTTGAAACTTGAAATAAATAAAAACCTAATGATGTGCCAGTTCAGATGAGGAAAGGGAGTTAAAAATTACATAGTGGACTCCTTCAAAAGTTGCTGAATGAATTCTAAAGGCATCTTCAAATCATGTGCCTGTACCAATTTCACAAAATTTCAATCATTTTTCATGAACTGCCTGAGCATTTAATATACAAGTTGATTAGCCGCTGCATACTAAGAAACCTTTTATTTTTAAATATTAAACAAAGGCAGGGAGAGAGATGAAAGAACAGCATTAGTATGCATAAATATAATATCTTACCTTCACAGCCTTTTCCCGGCAATTAGCCTTCTTCAGCTCAATCTCAACTAATGGCAACTCTTCAACTGAAAAATATAAATCAAACCTTGGAGCAGTGTAAACTAACAAGAAGAAAATAAACAAATGCATGGATCTTGAAAAAAAAATCTTAACCATGAATTTTCAAAGATAAACCTTCTTCAAAAATGAAGCTGCAACGTTCAATACCTTGAATTTTCAAAGATGAACCTTCTTCAAAAATGCTCTTCAATTCATCAACTGCATTATGTTGATCTTCCTGCATCTGAACTCTCCCTAAAACATCATTAAAGTGAGAAACCCATGAAACAGCATCTGAATGGTATTGCCTTAGAAGCTTGAGCTCTGGTACATCAACTGTGAAACCGTTCCATTCCTTAAGCAGCAAACCAACATTCTGCAAGGTTTCTGAGTTAATAAAGTTATGCCTTTTAACCATCAAAGAAAACTAAAAGAGGTGAAAAAGATTCAAAATGCAAACCTTGAGATTCATATGACCTTCTAACATATCATGACATTGAGCACTACAAGATTCCACTTGACTTGATAGATTCTGAAGCACGTCTATCTCTGGGAGTTGAACTTGAAGATCCACAAACTATTGAAAACATGAATTTCATATTATAATCTGCATGTACTTCACAATGTGGGTGTTGTGTCTGTGTATGATATATACTACTCACATAAATGCAAAACACATGAAATAATTTAACAATGCAAGACTAGTCCAAATAATTAAATTTATAAGTCACTTCATTATTACATTATTATACGAAACAAATGCAAGTTAATATATTAATTTAATACATAAGTAATAACAGTTATATTCCACTATTGTTGATTATTGACCTGTCACACATGAACTTTATGTTCACAGGAACAAGGATTGATATATTAAAAAAGCCAGGGCAGTTTCCTGAGTTCTTATTACCTCTGCTTTTAGCTTGTAAAGAACATCAACGTGTAGCGCAGCAGGCTGTCTTGCTGAGATGCACTTTCTGACGTTATCCAGCCATGCCTGAAGGGTCTCAAATAAATCATGTTAGCAACATGAAAAATAAAACACCACATAAATCAACAATTTTAAACCCTAGAGTACAGAACAACTGCTCAAGCACAAGAATTGGGACAGTTCAGAACACAAGCCAAAACTCATCGTACCTGGGAATAGAGATGAACTCTTTCCACAACATTAGCTCCTCATATTTTGAAAATAAAAAGTCTATAGGCATGAAAAGGTGGAGTTATTGGCAGTCACATTTGTCCACACTCTAGATGTCTAGTTCTGGGTGTGAGGGGGGTGAGTGTTGAAATCTCACATCAACTAAACCAGCAGTGGTAACTTTCCAGATCAGATTCAATTTTGTTCCTAAGAATTTGTAACCCTCAAGTTCAAAAAAATTAACTTTGGTCCTCTATTGAATCTCACAGAAATTTAGAACAGACATAGGAAACACCAAATGCAATCGCTTTCGTAAAAGCCAATACAGGTCATTGTTTTTGTTTTCCTTTTTTGGGTTGAAGGTTCAGTGTGTATGTGTCAAATACTGGAGGGGAAAGATAGTTTCTCATGCTATTTTAAGTTGTGACAAGCACATTCTGATCAAAATGTATCTACAGATCCCTAACCTTGTAAATAAAAAATGGCATTTTGGAGTGAAAAATAGTTTCAAGATATAATCAATATTTTTTTTTTTTGCTCAGCAAAGATAATATCTATATATATATATATATATATATATATATATATATATATATATAAGAAAGTAGGTACAAGAAGTACAAAAAAAAAAGAAAATACATCCCATCAACAGACAAACAAATCTAAGGCAGCCTAATACATGCATTCTGCATAATGGAAGATTAAGCACAGAACCAGCAAAGTAAAATAATGTGCCAAACTATCATATACGGCAACACTACCTTGGTTGAAGAAATTTTCCCTTCCAATTTCTTACTTTCTTTCACGTAGATGGGTAAGCCACAAGCTTTGGAGTATAAAAGTTCCAACTCAGACATCTGGCATAAATAATTTTAGTCAAATTTAATGGACTGAAAAGAAGAATCAAAATATTACTACTTACCAGATGTCATTATAATTAGCAAGAACATAAATTGTACCAGACATATGTACTATCAATAATAAAGTTATGAAGAAAGGAAATATGATGAGTCTAGGAGAACGTACATTTGAACACATTGACAAAGCACTATCAATCTCCTGAATTAACAACCTTGCTTCCTCTGCGTAGTCCTGCATCAACATAAGTTAACCCAAAAAAAATGGCAGAAAATTGCAACTACCAAAGGCAATATTAACAGTTTGTTATGAGAAATACCTTCAATTTATGATAAAGAGGTTCATTGCATGGTGCAGGACTAAATTTCAGTAACTCATCAACATATTCCAAATGAACTTTCTTGACATTAAAGTCTCGATGACACAACCATAACTCAATTTTTGTTGCACAGTCTCTTATCCCTTCTGCCCACTTCTGAGCTTCAATCAAATTCTTTACCATGTCTCGAACCTACATTCCCAAAAGAAGCAGAACTTAGTTAAGTATATCAGTGTGTGTATATACAGGAGTATATTAAAAAGTAACAAATAGATAGAACTCACAGAATCCACCTCAGAACCAGCCCAAAGAAATTGTTCAGCTTTCCTTAGTGCAGTAACAAATGCATCAGGCAAAAAAACATTCTGAAGAATAGTACTAGATTGCAGAAGCCACTCTGTAGCAAGTTGAGCAAAAGTAATGGACCCACCTTTCACCTGCACACATCCAGGAGTGTCAGAAAACAATAGTAATTTTTTTAAAATCACAAACATATACACAACAATACAAACATCATTTTAGATAATTTCATGAAAATATAAAAACATAATACCACTTACAGGAGAGCACCCCAGTCAAATATATAGAAGCATGGGGACATCATATATTTTGATTGCAGAAAGATAAGTAAATCTAACTATTGGAAACAATATTAGAATTCGGAAATTTTGGAGGGTTAGAAAGAAATATGCATATATGACCTTTTTGGTCAACACACTAAGACATGAAGGCTTCCTTTTCACACTAGTACACTCAGCTTTGTCCTCAGAAGTATATTTGTCCATAGAAAATGCCAAGTCATACAATTCTGCAAGTGAATGCCGATAGAGAAGACGTAGTTTTACAGTTTTGCACTCACAGAGGTGTTCCCAGTGCTGCACAAGAGAAAACTAAATTCAGTCAATCCATAAAAACACCACCCATAAGGGAACAAACCAATCAAATCCTAGAAATCCGAATCTGTCGAAGTGATTTCCAACCACAATAATATCAACAATACAAATATTTTCTATCGACTATAACGCCTAATCCTACTTTATACATAAATTGATTGGAATCTTACGCATGTTTGTGAGTACAAAGTCCAGTTCACTTTGAAAGAACAAACAATCACCAGGTACAAAGACAGTGCTATTTCAGTTAGAGAGACAGGAAAAGAAGAGGGAAAATAAAGTACTAGTAAATTACACTAACCACCCCTAAGGTTTTGTGAAACTACACAATCTCCCCCTGCTTTTTTAACATTTAAGGTAACCTGTGTTATAGGGGAGTGGGGAACACGGTGTAATATTTTTCAAACAGTTAAGGGGGTGAGTTTAATGTATAAAGGAGTGTCAGTGTAATGTTTTTCAAACAATTAAGGGGAGTTAGTGTAGGGGTAGAAAAAGCAGGGGGAATTTGTGTAATTTGATAAAACTTCAAGGGTGGTTAGTGTAATTTACTCAAAATAAAACCATGAGGAAGAAGCCAGATACATAATACCACAAATCCATAATCAACTAACCGACTTATGCAAATCCAAAGAACGATAGTGATTAGTGATCATTATATTTGTCATGTCATGCAACAATATAATTCCTTTCCCTTTACCCCTTATCAGCACAAGTTTCTAACTGTCTAACTAACTTCTAACTGTCTAACTGACTTTGTAACTGACATTTAACCACTATGGTTAAATCTAACTGAGACAGCTGCAGTTGAAAAACTGCAGGTCTGTCTGTGTATTACTCTAATAGTAAGGACACAAATAAAAGTGTATAATACACTTTACTTATTTTCACTTACATAAGGCATAAACAGACAGCCCATATCCTCTTTTCCAGGGACAGGCTGGTTTTCTGATACTTTCACACTACAAATAAGGCAGAATATTTGAAGAGAACCCATTTAAATTGAGTGGCCATCTTAAGAAACTTAAAAATCTATTGGGTACCTCCAATCTTAGGTTGAAATTAATAAGTTGAATGATTCAACTGTGAAAATGGATATACATACATTCTAGGTGCAGGTTACACTTTTTCTTTAGCTTTGACATTGATGCAATGGTGGAAGATGAATTGTTGATGGCAACTACATTTTGATTATCAATACCACAATGGCTAAATCATATTCATTTACCTCCACACAAACAAAAGTTGATGGCCTGCAACCACATACAACAGCAGAGAGATAGAGATATTGCTGGCATATAATGCATGCTGGATCCTACAACACACCAGTAAACACAATCAGAAAAGATGAAAACATTGCATTATCATTTTATATTACCATGGATTTAAAAAAAATCATACTTCTTCAGTTCCCACATATTGGGGACATTTTCGAGGACCCATGCGAGAAGATTTAATAATACCATTTTTCCAAAGTTTCTCTCTCCAAGATTTTTCTTTATCTGATATTCTCAACATTTCCTTCTTCAGATAAGAAGACACTCTGCCATCAACATCACCATACTGAAAATGATGAAAATCAACATGTAAGAGGGTAAGCAAGACTAGTCAACAAATAAACTTTACTAATGTGAAAAGTATTAGTGCACTTTTCAGTTTGAGTAAAAATAGAATAATATGATGTCTTGCTCAAACTTAAAAGTGCACTAATTATTACTTTAACAAATGTAACAAAGTCAGAACAATGTGCAAACCTGGGCTACCACACAAAGAAGCTCCTCATGAGACAAGACAGCAGTTTTGTGATACCGCTGATACAGATTGGCTCCAAAAGCACCATATGGTAGCCAGTCGGCAGGAGCAAAATTAACTGCTTCTGCACAATTTAAACCTGTGAACACAAACAAATCATACAAAGAATGACACACTTCAGATTATATGTAAGCTGGTAATTTTGGATGAAGAGAGAAATAAAACTGCATACCAAGATTGAAACCTCCATGATAAGATCTAGGGAAGGTAATAACAAAATTCCCAGGCTCCTGGCAAACATCAATGAAAAGTAACATGTCAAAGACTAAATATGCAAAAAAGAGAAGCAAATGACAAGCAAAAGCAGTAGTACTGCTGCATAGATTTGCTACAAAACATGCATGGAGAGACGGTTAAAAGGACCAAACAGAAGTTTAGGCCACAAATGAACTTGAATCTGTTTTATAAGCTTTCAGTGTAAAAGAACGTCAACTGCAACCCACAATATTCCACCAAATTAAATTATAAGTATCCACTTACTGTGGAGTGCTTATTTATCTTGGAGTTGGATATCATATCATTTGCAAAAATTTAACACATTTGTCTTCTAAGTTTACAATTTCAATGAAATAATGCATTTACAATAGCAAACTATTAAGAAAAATAAAAACCAAAGATAAGCAAGCTAAATGAAACCTGAAGTATGCTGTAGATAGGAACTCCATTTTCTTGCAAGACAGATGGGTTTAGCATAGTAACAAGCTGAAAAAGCAGATCAGGTTGCGCATCAAAAAGATCAGGAAGACTGCTTTTCATCACCTACAAGGAAGTAGATCATTTTACTGTTGTCAACAAATGTTTGTCCACTCACATAGTTAAGAACTTTTATTAATAATTAGTAATGAATTTTTAAAATTGAAAAATTATAAAATGTTTAGATAGTGAGGTTTGGAAGGAAAGGGAAGGGAGGGTTAGTGTTTCAACTTTCAATTTGCAACTGAGAGTGATAAGATGATTTTGAAAAAGAATAATGGATGATTAGAAATATCGTAATATTTCATATTGAAAAATGTTCAAAATTTCAGATAATAAAGTATTAATTCAAATTGAAAGATTAACCCTCCCTTTCCAATCCTATAAATGCCTCCATCTAAAAATAGCTTATGAAAACCATCAATTTAAGTGAACTATACAGATAAATCTAGTCCAAAAGATAAAAATAAATAAAAAGAGATTTTGCATACACAACATGTAATTAAAAAAAAAAAATCACATAAAATGAAATGTGATCAGTACTACCAAAACATTAAGTAAATAGAAATGACTCCATAATTAGCCATGATAATCAACAGATTTATTTAATTGAAAAAATCATTTTCTAAAAACACCTAAATTTACACTTCTATTTTATTTCACAGGAGACCACTAGATAAAATTTTGATAATATAGCTGCCAAAATATAATAATCTCATTCAATAGTTTGTTTATATAATTGAAACTTCAATAGCATAGGCGAAATTATGCAAATAAAACAATAAACTCCCATCATCATTTTAATGCAATTATTAATTATTTTAAAAAATTCCTCTACATAGAAACTCTATTTAAATGTATTCATTATTTAGAAAAAAGGTGGCCAACAATTTTATGGTTATCTTAGTATTCCACCATTTCTCTTGTTTTTCACTTTAAATTAAAAATAACATAATTTTGATGAATGAGTATAAACCATTTAAAACTAGTCCTTCTTCTTAAATTCTGTTATAGAAAAAAGGTTACTTTTTTGTCATGCACACACATCATGTGCACCCACAGTTACAGTGTGCATGCAGGTGTTTATTTGCAAGTATTACAAAATAAATTTGGTTGTTCTTCTGGAAATCGTTAATCCTACAAGTGCAAGGTTGGAAGAAGTAACAGAACAGAAAGTTCAATTAAATGATTTAAAAAAAAAACTAATAGCGTATAGATATAACAAGAACCCAATACCTACCTTCTCAAAAGCAGTGGCTTGACTACCAGGCACACTGTACCACCACTTTGCCTCTCCCCTAGAACAAAATAGAAATCAGAACCAAAATTGCGGGGGGGAGGGGGGAATAAAGTGAGGCACTTAGCACTTATACACATAGATATAAATAAAAAAAAAAAAAAAAAAAAAAAAAAAAAAAAAAAAAAAAAAAAAAAAAAAAAAAAAAAAAAAAAAAAAAAAAAAAAAAAAAAAAAAAAAAAAAAAAAAAAAAAAAAAAAAAAAAAAAAAAAAAAAAAAAAAAAAAAAAAAAAAAAAAAAAAAAAAAAAACCCAAGATCATAAAAACATTGCAAATGCTGGCAGTTGAGGTTCCACCACACTTTGGTCAAAGGATAAGCAAAACCACAGAAATGTGGAGAGAATAAACAGAGTAAATAAAATGCCACGTTCATGAATTCTTTGATCTGAAAATAAATGTTGTGAGCCAAATTTAAGTCTCGGGCAAACTAAGGACCTGGGTTGAGTGTAGTAGAAATTTCTGAGCTTTCCAAAAGAAAAAAAAAATGACAAAGTCTAAATTATTAGAATTCTGCATTAGAGTGTAGAAGCCATACAAATTTAAACAAAAATCATGTTTCTGCAGGAGGAGAAAATTCGAAACTAAAACGCATATGCCAATATTATAGAAAACCTATTTGTTCTTTCTTCTTTTTTTGAACTAAACATCCATGTTAATTAAATGAAGGAAGTAGTTGATGATTAAGATTATTTGCTATCCTGTTGGTACAAAATTTTTGGCAGATTGGCATTTTATTTTCCATGTGTAATAAGCCATGCTCAGAAAAGTATATTTTAAGGCGAATTACTCCATTTCCAAATGAGAATTCAGGCAGAAATTTTGGAGGACTGTTACTGGTTTGTATAAGACTCTCTTGCTGGAACTAACATGGAATGCAAAGAGCACTTCTGTAGTTCTGCTTATAACAGATTTTGCTAGGAAAGCTTCTGTGTTCTCAAATGGAGGATATTATAAAGCCACTAGGATTGAGCTAGTGTGAGGGGTTTGGATAATTTGCTTGAGTTCATAGGTTCAAACCTTCTTTTCTTCTGACAATCATACCACAAAAAGTTAGTAGATATCGTAGACTTTTTTGGACTCTCTGTGACTCCTTTCATAATATTTTTGCCATTAAATCAACAAGTTTAAGTGGAACATTAAAAGTGCCCATGATTAATATCAAGTTTGCTACAGTTAATTTTTCCCTAAAACAACCAAACCTTGTTTCTGTGATCATGTTATTATTCATTGAACATGCCATCTTCATAAATTGCTGAGATTCCTACTCTACATGGCCATAAGTAATCCAATTAACATACATAAAGAAACACATAATTTCTGAAAGAAAGGGTTTTATTTTATTTCATAATTAATATAGAAAAGAAGATAATTGTACAAGGACAGCACAAATAAATAAAAGTAAGGCATACCAGTGAAGATAATTCATTGAGTAAAAGCAGTGATCCTCAAAATGCCAGCAAAAGGATGAGAATAGCATCCCAATATATAGCCAGGGTACCATGACACCAGTGATATTGTGATGAACAGCTCGAAGCATTGAGCCTTTCAACTTAGGCAAGTTATTAAGATTCCATGGGTTAGTTGAGTATTCTTCCCATAATTTGTCATCAATTGATTTTGGTTTCTGATCAGTTACACGTGGGAAACCACTCCCATAGACAGATGTATCCAAGTCATTTCCATACATAACCTCAACCTCACCAACCAATCCCTCCACAATATCCCAAAATTTCTTCTCTATTTGCACCCTTGAAACAGGTCCTGATCCAAACCATCTCCTCCTTGACCGATCCACTATGCGTCTAAAAGCTTCCAATGTATAGTGCCTCCCAGGCACAAAACCAAAACTGTCCCTGTCAGAATTCAAGCAGTTGAAACAATACCAATTTCCTGGAGGAATTTGCTCCAATGGCGGGGAAAGACAATATGTATGCCAACCCTTATCACACCTGTCACACAATAGCATGAGTTCCCCATGCAAACCACTTTTACATTGCTCACAAATCTGATCATGCTCTTCTTCTTGCACCTTACATTCCTTATATTTTGAACCATCAACACTCTTGTGATTCTTTTTGGATACCACAGATAGCACCCCATGATCACTCTTGTGGTCATCATGCACAGTTTTCTTACAACTCTGAGCCGTCCCTTGATTCATCCGGTTATAAAAATTCTCATAATCATACAAATGCTCCCGGTACAACTGGCACAACACATGCTTAGCACAATCCGAAATCTTCCCGCTGGACCTCACAAAGCGAAAAACATCCCCCCATTTCTTCCCATCAACAACCTTATCATATCCACCAAACCGTTTCACGGCATTGAATAGCTTACACAAGTCGAGCTCCTCACCCTCAAACACAACCCTCTTCCTGGACTTCTTACCGGAGTGGTCCCTCAGAAACCTGGAGTAGTCCAAGTCAAATGTCTTGGAGTCACAGGCGGCAGGGCGAGCCTGGAGCTTGTGAATGGCCTGAGTCTTGGTAGGGAAAGTAAAAGAGTCTAGATCCAAAGCAAAAGGGGGTTTCCAAGTCTTTGGAGGCACAATCTTACAAATCCCAAAAGGTTCAGCCTCGGGTCTAATCTTGTGAATATACTCCAAAGGATCCTTGAATTCATCCTCAGTGGGGTAATACACAGGCCCCAAAGGTATAGTCGAGGATGTAAGACTCAAACTAGGTCCTACCACACTTTTCTCAACAGCCCTAGGTTTTCCTTTCCCCATCTATGACTATGAGCACCGCCAATTCATGAATGTAACTAACTAACTAAGCGCGAAGCAGAGTAGCGAATAGCAAAGTTAGTTTACCTTTTTTCAGGAGCCGGAGTGCAGGGAAGAAGATGGAGTGTTGGAGTGTGTCTGTGTGTCTTTGTGTACACTTATTTTGGTTTCATCTGTTATTAAATAGCTACCTCTACAGTATCACACGGGAAAGCTTCTTTGGAAAGATAACCGAACTCAACTAGATACTTGGTTAGGTTGGGTTCACATTCACATTACGCGTCCACTCAGGCTCGGGCTCAGGCTCGGGCCCAGACCCAAACTTGTTTTTCCCTACTGCCAGCCAACTGGGCCGTATTTTTGTTGTTTTGGGTGTGCTATTTACACCTATTTTTTCCTCTTTGTCTATTTTATTTTACTGAGTATTTTTTAAATTAATAATTAAGAGTAGATAAAAACAAGTTTGGTTTCTTATCCCAAGTTTGTCTCTCTAACTTGTTTCATTTTTTGGCCATTCCTCATACCCTCTCCCTTTGTTTTTGTCTTTATTTTTTCCTCTAGAAACAGCACCGCCATAGTGAATTGTTTGTAGGTTTCCTCTGGCCAATATTTAAGAGTATAAATGGAACTTCAAATTGAATTCACTAAAACTAGAAGGTGCATGGATGCATTAAACTAATATATTTCGATGACCGATAGCCGACGACGTCAAGAGTTTAACCGAGAGGAACATGACACATGTCAAAGTAAGGTGACCAAAATAGATAACATAAGCAGACACGTCAAGCTGACGTGTCCCCTAATATGGCACGTGTAGCTCAACCAAGACTGCACCATCTGTACGATATATATACGTACGTTGCTTGTTTCGAACCTCCGAACCAAATTCGAAATTTAACATATATCCGTAATTATCCCTTCACTTTTTCTCCTTTTCTTTCCATCGCGAGGACAGCAATATCCACTTGTGGTAATTACTTACTTTCTATATTGAACTGCAATATTTATGCTCAAAGCATTAATTTTTTTCTTAATGCATGCATGCATGCTAATTAACTCAGTATCTTCTACCTTGACGTAGTTTCTATACTGATGGGCTAGCTCGTTAACAAATTAACGTACATAATTCATGTAGTTGCTCTCTCATGTGTGCCTATATATATAAGAGGCTAAGAGCTAAAAATATATGGTCTATGGATTGGACTGCTAGTTAATTAATTAATTTTCATCTTCAAGAATTAACTATATATATGATGTTTAATTAATTATTCGCGTAGGGTGCAGAATGGTATCCCTTGATCTGAAATGGAGTTCAGGCAAATGCATGGTTATGGGGAAGGTAGAGTCAAGTACTAAAGCTAAAGGGGAAGATATGTCTTCCTTGTGCGCTAGTTCAGCCTATCCGTACAAAGAGAGAGGAAGAAGAATAAGATGCAGACGACGAGGGCAAAGAGTAAATATTGTTGCTACGGGGCCTGCCATAGATCATGCTCATGTTATTGCCAAGCCCTTGACAAAAGATGATCTAATTGACTATTTCATATCTGGTTGCAAGCCCAAACATAACTGGAGGTGACCTACATATATATATTCTATACTCTTTTAGTTATTATATATATATATATATATATATATATATATATCAAATATGCACGTACAACTTGTAAAATGCTGCGTAGAGAAGGAAAAATTATTAGACATGTAGTTTCAGTCACTGTGTATCCGTGTTCATAATCTGTGACATGCATGTATTCAAGTTTAATTAATAATAATTGATTATATATAATATAAAAAAATTGTGAAGATAGTATTAATAATTCTGCCAAGTATTAATATATATATATATATATCTTTATCTAATGGGTATTAAGTTTAATTAATAATACTATATTATACATAACCAAGTATTTCAACTTGAAAATTACTGAGAACCATGGCAATCTCAGACGGTCTAATAATTTTTTCCATTATTTTTTTACACAAATATTTGGTACCAATTAGCATTTCTGTTTTTTTTTTTTTTTTTATGAGAAAGCGGGTGAACAATGTCAAAGTGGTCATTTTAGATTGGTTGAGGAATGAGGGGAAATTGTTTGCTCCAGTGTTTCAACTTCCAAGCCTGCTGCCATTCATAAAGTCATATCCATTTTATCACCATAGTGATATCAAATAATATAAATATCAGCTTTATTAAGAAACTGAAGAAAAAAATTAATAAAATATAAGTCATTTATAAATATAATTATGTTTTACTTGGTATTTATTGCTGTAAGCCTGTAACTGCACTTGACTTTTAAAAAAAAAAAAATTATCATATGTATCTTATCGTACTCAATATTCGTACTTGTATCTCTTTAATACATGGTTTATCTTTCACATCTATTTCTTTTTACCTTCAGCTCACTTTGTTCATCAATAATTTATCCAACATATATGTGTGCCTAAAGTTTACCTAAACTTGTAATGGAAATGATCGTTCCAGCTCTAGCAATAGATCAATTAATTTCTTTGACTGTCCTGTTTTACAGCATTGTCTGGTATTAAGACTGGACTAGTGCAATTATTCTACAGCTCCATATTCGATTTCTTGTGTTCAATTCAACTCAAAATCTGAGTTGCGTAATTTCCATTTGTTAAGAAATCATTTTAATGATTAACAAGCTTGTTTAGTGGTTACAAAATAATCAGGTTTATCTCTTTCTCCCTCAAAGACAAAACCACAAATTTGTCCAGTATATCTAGCTAGGTGATTTGCCTAGTTTGCATATGGTCTTTGCAGAATAGGTACAGAGCACGAGAAATTTGGTTTTGAGCTTAAAACTTTACGTCGATTAATTACAAACAAATATCAGCTTTACTCAATCGCATAGCTGCAAGATTTGATTGGGAAAAAATAATGGAAGGAGACAACATCATAGGACTCAAAAATGTAAGTCCTATAATGATCTATTAATCATTTGGTATTCAATTTATTCTTCTTTATGAAATTTTATGCCTTGTATTCTGAATTTGGGATTTGGTGGTGACTATATGCAGAAATTGTACTTGAAACTTTATTTACAACAGTTCTATTTGAAATGTGAGACCAATTTTAATTAAACGGAATGTGTAACATTTATATGTAAAAAATTCTACTGCAGGGCAAGCAAAGTATATCATTAGAAACTGGTGGTCAATTTGAGCTTAGTGGTATGCCTTTGAAAACATTGCATCAAACTTGCGATGAGATTAATTCACATCTCTATCAGGTCAGTCTGCAATCTTTGGCATAACAAGAATCCTAAGAGTTTAATTCATAATTTCATTCTAATTTACTGTTGAAAGTTGAAGCATGCAATGTGTTACTGTTACCATACATGGACTGCAACATCATCTCCATTTTGAAAGCAATTTTGGTTATGAGACTGAGAATTATACAGCAATGTTTAAACACTTTCATGTGACAGATTTTTTATGCCTTGCTTGATAGGCTAAAACTGTTGCTGAGGAAATGGGAATTGGATTTTTGGGATTAGGTTTTCAGCCTAAATGGAGACTGGAAGACATACCTGGAGTGCCTAAGGTAATAATTACATACATCGATCAAACTTTAGAATTAAGAGCGGGATGCTAATGCATTGACTTCTTCCAGGTACTGTATAACATTATGCAAAATCACTTACATAAATTTGGCCCACCTGCAATTGAATCATTGTTCATGATTTGCTCAGTTCAGGTGAGATAAATTCTGTACTTCAACTCCTATTTATAGCCGATAAATTATTTTTATAAGCTAAATCCTTTGCCAAGTTTATCCCTTTTGTTAGTGTTCAAAATTTTTGCATTTGAAATATATCTAGTGCAACATAACAAAAATAACAATTTAACTATGGGTTTAGGTCAACCTGGACTTCAGTTCTGAAGCAGACATGATCAAGAAAATGCGTGCCATTATTGCTTTGCAGCCTGTAAGAAATTCTGCATCTGGTTCATTTAACGTTATTGAAAGTTTCCTGATTCCTAATTTATATAACTTCTATGACAATTAAAATTTAAACCAGTTGGCAGCAGCCTTATTCGCTAATTCACCTTTCAAGGAAGGGATTCCAAATGTTTATCTCACCATAAGAAGGTCTATGACTGTCTTGAATTATTGTTCACCTTAACATCCAAATATTTGTTTCTATACTGCATTAATATATCCAAATATTTGTTTCTATACTGCATTAATATTCAACTTGTTGGCGTGTTGTAAAAGCCATAGGGTGGGTCAGATTGACAAACGCCGCGTTGGCATACTCCCCTTTGTTTCCTATGACACTTTTGGGTATGTTATTAGTTATTTCTAATTTTACTTTTATTTTTATGGGACTTTCAGTTTTATCAATTCTGACTTTTTGTCTGCTACTCTTATAGGTTTGAGCAGTTGCTTACGCTCTTGATGTGCCAATGTTGTTTGTTTATCGAAAGAATAAGTACATTGACTCCCGTGGCATGTCATTCAGGGTTATTTTCTTTTCTTTTCTCACAAGTCTCAAACATCTCATTACCCTTCCACTTGCATAATTTTTTCCTAATGTTTTATACATACTATAAGGGAGAACCATCAGCATAGCGTACATGTTGTGCATTGATGATATATTAGGTTCAAATATAGAAATATATGTAAGGATAACAACAATGGAATAAAAACCTTAAAATTATAAGTCGAGAGACAGAATTTCGAATTGAATGAATTCGTATTTGTTACTGTCTAATTTATGTTATTTGTCGAGATTGGTCTGTAAGAACCATCGAGTCTTCATCTCACTCGTATCAAATCCTAGCTATTCATTCCTTTTACCTTCGCATAGCGAAGAGTTTATGGATAATGGGATAAGTAATTTTTTCTTTTGTTTTATATGTAATATATTTGCACTTAGTTAATGCTTTGTTATGCAGGACTTCAAGGCAGGTAAACTCCCTGCCATTCCTGGTCAGGTGCCAACACTTGGTGACTGGGAAAATCATCTGACAACTATATTTCCTGAGGTTACTAATCAACACTAACCATGTTAAGGATTTTGAATTTCTCCATATGCCAATATACTAAGTTGACCCAGTGTTAAATTTTGTGCAGGTTAGGCTAAAGAGATACATGGAAATGAGGTGCTGATGATGGCCCTTTGGAAATGTTATGTGCTCTGCCGGCTTTTTGGGTAATTGATTTGTCTATGCACAATATATTCCAATATTAGATTAAAAACTTTGTCTCTAGATTTGTATGTTCTTTGGATTGATAGAAAGAGAGAATAGAGCAGAATCTTACACTAATACTAGAACCTATTATCTAAACTGTTTAATAGGTTGACATTTCCCTCTAATTTGGGAGTATGAAATGAAGTCAACATTTTTATTTTATTTCATGGTAAAATTATCCAAAATAAAAAGAACGTTATATACCTGGAACTAAGTCTTAAAATTCCTGCAACTTGCCATTTGCCAAGTTTTGTGATGGGAGCTTATCAATGTACATGCTATGTATTTTACTAAGTTTATGGTTGAGATATATTGTCTCTCATTGTTGGAATCTATATAATAAAATTATATGCTTAATTTATCTTAATAATATTGCAGCGAATAATAAACAATAATATACTGAATATCTGATTTATCTATGCTGTAATTGTTTAATTTACTCTTGACATAATCATCTGGTTGCCCATCTGATAATTACTCATTAATTTCATTCGCATCATATTCATATTGCACAGAACATCATATTCATGTTGCACAAAACCAAAGCTATTATCTCAATCTGACGTCGGTTTATTGTGGTTAACTTTCCTCTGTCAGGTAGGTTTACTGTATGATGAGGTTTCGCTACAAAATGTTCTGGATATGATTGCTGATTGGACCCCGAAGACATACAGAATTTAAGGACTAAGGTAATGAAAAATACCACAGCCAAACATTTATTTTGTGGGAAAAATGAAATGCAGGAAAATGTAGTTGTTGGCCTACTAGCACACTTCTCTGAATCGTGAATTAATTCATGCAATTTATACATTTAGGTTCCCATAACTGGTTTAAGGACTCCATTTCAAGGTAGACTACTGCAACATATTGCAGAAGATATGTTGAAGTGGGCTAAGGTATCTTAAAAGTTCGTGCTGATTGTTTTACTATTTTACAATCTAGAAGATTGGAACTAGGTCAAACATCTATTTTTTGCAGGATGGCTTGGACAGAAGATGCTTAAACGAATCCGTTTTCTTGGATCCATTGAAGGAAGTGGTTGGAACAGGTAATACTCCAAGTATTAATTCCCATTTATTCATCTTGCATTGAGCGTAAAAATCTAGGTCATGGCTGCGGATCGATCTGGAGGGGACTTGATACACTTATTATCGCCTACGTTCTAAACATGCAGCGCAATTTAGAATTGATATTTGGTTGATAACACAGAGCTTAAAATTTAGCAATTACCCTGAATCGTTAAAATCTCTATGGGATTTCATCTTAATAAATTCCTGTTGTCTATGACTTTTGGCTTATTTTTTCACACATTTCATATTACCACTGCATGACATGGGCAGGTTTGACTCAAGCCGACAAGCTATTGGAGATGTATAATAATCAGTGGGGTAATAACATAGATCCTTTGTTCAGAGAGCGCTGCTATTAAGTTTACTTATGAAGACGAGAATGCAGGCTGAAAATAACCCCTTGGCGCATATTTAGGCATGGTTAAATATTTCTTTAGAAATACTTTTAAAAAGATAAAATAAAAAAAATGAAAAAAAATTTCATAAGCAAAAATAAACTCTCCATTAATTAATTTTTAGAAATTTATTGATATAATTTTTCTAAAAGATAGATGATATTTACAAATAAATTAATGAAAAATTCATTTTAATTTATAAATAAGTTTATTTCATTTTTGTCTTCTTACTTTCTTCTTCTAGAAGTACTTTTAAAGAAGTTTACATTCAAACAAACTCATTCAAACAAACTCTAAATTAGTATGTTAGCTTTAACATGTTTATTTCATTTTTGTCTTCTTACTTTCTTCTTCTAGAAGTACTTTTAAAGAAGTTTACATTCAAACAAACTCATTCAAACAAACTCTAAATTAGTATGTTAGCTTTAACATGTTTAGATATGATCATTGTCCAATTTAAGTCATTTTTATAAATAAAATAATATGGATGTGATTTAAAATAATTTATTGTATAGATCTTTTTTGATTATTGATTAATCAAAATTGTTAGTTTGAGCAATGACTTTATAAGAACATGACTATCTTATATTTGAAAAAATAACATAATATGTGTCATTCTTCTTAAACTTGTCAAATTTGTAAAGTCTAGTTATCCAAGGCAAATGCAACACATGTCATATTTTCTTTCCTTAAACTTGTAAATTTGTAAAGTCTAGTTGTATAAGAGAAAATACACCACATGTTATATTCTAAAGTCAACATGATTTGACCAATAAAAATAAATTCATCAACCAATTATGCAATCCAATACATGAATAAAATAGAATATTTTTTTACAATTTGAATAAAGGAGAATAATCGTGTTAATTTCTTATTGTGGCTGTATACTGAGCACATATTGAGCCTCTCTTTTAATTTGCTTCTTCTTGTGCTTGATTTGTTCCATATACAAGACTTTGGATGAAGTGAGTTCTTGAGTTTCAACACCCCATCCTTTGGCTTTCTTCTAGCTTCTGTAAGGATCCTGGAAATATAGATGAATAAGAATCCTAGACAAAATCCTCAACCTTCGCTAAGCAAAGAGACATCGGCCAGGATAACAATGACACCGTCGAGGATGAGCCCAGGGAGCATAGGTTCAGATCTTGATTTGACAAGGTCTTAATTGAAAGGAATTTGGGAGGACGTCACTGAAGATAAAGGAGAGGTCTTAAGAAAAAGTTGGACGAACAACACCACTCTGACCCTAATCTATCAACTTTAAATGAGTGGGGCAAGTTTTGACTATTAAAAAAAATGTCATTTTTTTCTTTTTTTCTTTAGATGACCCAGTTTTAGAAGGGATTAAAATTAATATTCTAAAGCAAAGTGATATCAAATGTAATTAATGAAAGTTTTAGAGAAAGTTTGTGTACTTTACTTTAAATTTTAAGTTCTCATAAATTATATTTACATAATCTTACATATTTAGTCATTAATAAATATTTTATTACTATATTTTGTGATAATTTATAATACGTTGATTGCATGTCTATAAATATGTAAATTATATAAAATTTCATATATAAATATTATCACTGCATTTATTATATCGTTCATTATATATTTCAAATTGTATTAATTCTTATCTTTGACATTTGATATAACAAAAATGAATTATTTTTCAAATTGTATCAACCCTTATTGTCGGCAATTGATATAATCTAAATGTAATTATATTTTTTTAAAAAATAAATTCTTATGTGTTGCACCATTCATACTAAATTCACGGGTTTTACACCGATCGACAGATCTTTTTTTATGGCATCCACATATTTATTTTTAAAATAATCATAAACTACATCTTATTTATAGTAAAAATTAAATGCATATATAAATTATTTTTTCTTTTAAAGAAAATAATCTTAGGTAGAGTTAATATTTTACCTATGAGTTGGGTTAGATGAGTGACATGGATTTTATATACATTGTGTATGTGAATATAATGACTTGCCTTGACTAGTATATTCATTGAGGGGTGAGTTTTGAATTGCACTGCATTTCCATTGAGAAGTTAAGACAGTGATTGTAAAAAAAAAGTTAGAAATGGTGAATCATCGACGTTATACTCAGGTGACAATCATTGACGTTATACTCAGGTGACAACAAGCAACGATGAAGATGAAGCAATTCACCCACAATACACATTGAAAAGCACAAGGAAAGATAACAAGAACAAGAACAAGAACAAGAAGGACCAACAAAAAGAAGAGGTATCGTAATTACCTCGACCTATGGAGGACGCTAAGCCTATTGGTGAGCCTATTCGGTCTTCTGGAAAAGGGAAAAAAATAGAAGAGGCACTATGAGTCCTTCAAGTTCAATGGCATCAAATATACTCTTGTAAACTCTTTTTTCTTGTTAATTCTTCACAGATTAGGATTTTTAAGATTGCAGACTCATTCAAATTTTAATTTTGTTTCTGCAGGAGGATCATGCTCTTTTCAAACCCGAGGAGAATGGTCAAAAATCATATGCTGGAATTATTAAGGCATTCATTTATTTCCCTTTTTCAATTCCTATTGATTGTGATTTGAATTAAAAAAAAAAGAGTTTAATCATTTTGATTGATTCATGCCTAATAGATAATGATTATTCCTTTATCAATACTTGTTTTGTGTTGCATTGATCTTAGAAGGATTTTTTGCCCCTTGTTTATCCTCTTTTAAGGGAGTTGATTAATTTTTTTACGCTTTTGTGTTGTGAGGACATTACACAAGGAAATAATGGCAATGTCGTAGTGATACGGCAATGGTTTTATCGTCTCGAAGAAGCTGAGAAAAAAAGTGGTGGAAATTGGAAAACGTGTGATACACGAGAATTGTTTTATAGTTTTCACCGCAATGATGTTAATGTTGAGGCTGTTATGCATAAGTGTGTGGTGCATTTTATTCCCAAACACAAACAACTTCCAAAATGTAAGGATTACCTGGGGTTTATTGTACAAAAGGTGTATGACAATGTGGGAAAAAAACTCTGGAGGTTAGGTGATAAGGACTATGGGGATATTAAAACAAGAGATTGATGTACTTGTTGAGAAGACTCTACAATGTATTGGTGAACTATTTGACATTGAGCCTGATGAAGCCCTTGATGATGGGGAAGAAGAGATGAAAAATAAAAAATAAAAACTCAAGGAGAAAAAGTGTTTCACCTCTTGATGTTTCAAAATTGATCTACATGACAATTGAAGCTCCACCACCAACTCCACACCCTTCATCCACTTTCACCAACTTATGTGCAATCATTAGTTGTTTGTCCCCCATAGCCAAACCAAAATCAACAAGTTGTCCTATGATGTCATCCACCTTAACCACCTCCTTAATCTTTAACAACTTATTTGTTTCTGTCTATTTTTTAGTTCTTGCTTTTGTCTACTTTTCAGTTTATTTTCTTGCTTTTGACAATTATGACATAATATATAATGCTTATATTTCTCTAAATTACTCCGATGCATGCTATTTTGATACATATACATGCTCTGTCAACAAGTTGTTTTGATATATGTTATGTTATCTATTGTTCATTTATGCAAGGATGGATGGTGTGGGGGACGAGTAGAGGCTATCTCTACCCCTCCCCCCCTCTCCTATCCCTCGACACCTTATGCATATACACACACCATGTATATGTGTTGGGAGTAGATAGTCAATCACATATAATTTTTATGTTTGGTTGGAATGACTTTTGTTTCATAATCTAAACCAAACCTCGTAACAAATACCCCTAATATAAAATGTCCAATCCCTAAAATGTTTTGATGATACTATTTTTTTTTTAAAATTTGTGAATCAATTAATAGTGTTATTTTTGCAACAATAATAGTTTTCTAAAAGAGATATAGATCGTCCAAAGTCATAAGTATTTTTAACCTTAGCATCAACATATTGTTTTATAAAAAAACATCCACATATTTGTTTATGATTGAATTGTCCAATAATCACTCCTCTACAAAGAGCATCAAATGCATGTTTTTAGATAATATATTTTTTTTACTAAAATATTGTTTTAGTCCCTTATGTTTATACTAATTCTCATTTTGATATTTTTTGTTTTAAAATTTTAATTTTGATCCTCTAATCTTAATTTCAAAATAGAGTCAAATTCATTTTAAGTTAATCTCACATTAATATTGGTAACATTTTTATATTTGAAAATAATTATTTTTTATCATCTTTACTCAATAAAGTGTACCAAATCAAACCCAATTTTAATTCATTTGATATGGTTTAAACTAAATAAAAAAAAATAAAATGTGAATCAAATCAAACCAATTAAATGTGATTGATTTAAATATAATTTTATCAAAAACATAAATCAAAGAAACCTATAAAAATCTCAAACAAATGATAATTATTTGATTGTACTTAAATATCTAAATCATATAAAATTTCATATATAATTATCATCACGTTTGTATATCTTTCAATAATAAAATTTCATATTATTTGTTACCGTTAACATTTTTTTAATTTTCCATGTTAACATTTCTTATCATTGACATTGGATATAGTTCAAATTTAAATTTTATACTATTATTTCTTACCATTGAAACTTTTTGATTAAATATTTTTTATGAAATATTTATTAATTTTATGATAATTCATTTTTATAGAAAAATCAATTCTTATGATAAAAAAACTATTTTTTTTTTATAAATTATATTGTGTACATTGCACGACAGTGGGTCTGGGTCAGGCGAGTGACATCACATGGGCTATATATACGTGTGCGACTCACCTTGACCAGACAAGAGAATATTCATTGACGGGGGCGAGAGGAGTTTGTTTTACATTGCCATTGCCATTTAGGCGGTGATCGTAACTGCAAATTGGCAATGGTGAATCGTCGACGCCTCACTCGGGTGGCGACGAGCGACGATGAAGACGAAGCACCGCCGCGTCCACAACGCACGCGGAAGAGGATGAGGCTTATCGAGGAAGATAACGATGATGACGATAATGAAGAAGAAAAAGAAGAGGAGGTGCCGGAACCGCCTCAACCTGCGGAGGACGCTAAGCCTCTTGGCCAACCTGTTAGGGTTTCGGGAAAAGGAAGAGGCAGGAAGAGGCACTATGATTCCTTCGAGTTCGATGGCATCCAATATACTCTCGTAAGTTCCCTAGTTTTTTTCTCTTCAATTATTCCGAATTTAGGGATTTGAAGACCAAACCTCGTTTCAATTTGTGCAGGAGGATCCAGTTCTTCTTGTACCCGAGGAGAAAGGCCAAAAGCCTTATGTTGCAATTATTAAGGTACCTCTTATCTATTTCCCTTCTCAATTGCTATTCATTATGATTTTAGATATTTAATCAATTCGATTGGTTTATATCTGATAGATAAATAAATACTTGTTTGAGCTGCATTCATGTTATGAAGGGTTTTCTGCTTTCAGGACATTACACAGTCTATCAATGGCAACGTGAAAGTGACGGGGCAGTGGTTTTACCGACCAGAAGAAGCTGAGAAAAAAGGTGGTGGAAACTGGCAATCGTGTGATACCAGAGAGCTGTTTTATAGTTTCCACCGTGACGATGTTCCTGCAGAGGCTGTTATGCACAAGTGTGTGGTGCATTTTGTTCCCAGACACAAACAGCTTCCAAAGCGTAAGGATCACCCTGGATTTATTGTACAGAAGGTGTATGACACTGTGGAAAGAAAACTCTGGAGGCTGACTGATAAGGATTATGAGGATATTAAGCAGCAAGAGATTGATGTGCTTGTTGAGAAGACTCTGCAACGTATTGGTGAACTACTTGACCTTGAGCCTGAGAAAGCCCCTGATGACGATGAGGATCAATTGAAAAATAAAAAAAGCTTCAGGAGAACGAGTGTTTCCCCTCTTGATGTTTCAAAGGAGGAGGAAGAAACTCTTAAGAGTGAACAACATCCAAAGTCTGAAACCCCAGTGGGTTGCATAACTAATGGTTCAGAGTATTATCGGATATTGTTAGATTTCAATGCACTAACTGGAGATAGCCATCGAGACAAATGGTTGGAGAGGTTGCTTCAACGCATTCAGTACATGTGTGGTTCTAATGATAGCAAAGAAAGGGACAAAGGATTAGGGAATGCCAATTCTGATGAAATCAACAATGGAAGCAAGCATAGAAGTTCAGAATCAGCAACTGACTGTCAAGATAAGGTTCAGAAGGTGTGACTAATTTGTATTATTAGGCCATTAGCAACTAATCATTTTCTCTTTTTTGTTCTCTATATTTCCCTTTTTCTTAACGGGTATATGAATTTGTCTCACTCCCTCATTCTGTCCCCCCCCACCCCCCCCTTTCCCCTGCCCCCAAAATCTACAGAGTTCCAAGTCTTTTATCTGGCCAGATGCTGCTGTTTCAGCCATGGTTGCTCTTGAAAAAGCTTCTCATGATGCTCTCTCATCAGATTCTATGAAGTACAACCAAAAGTTGCGGCAATTAGCTTTCAATTTCCAGGTCAGAAGCTGGCTTCTGCATATATAAGTTATATGCTTGAGATATTTTTAACTATTGCATTGAGTTATTTAAAAAAACTGAATATTGCTGCTAAATTCTTAGGTGGGACTTTTAAACTTGTATTGATCTTTGTTCATATTTATCTATTATTAAAATTAATGTCTAAGACTAAGATAAGAGGTTACAAGTCGGAAACGAATGATAAATTGGAAGGTTGGATGATCATGCTGTTGCACACTAAGTAATTTATTTATTTATATATGTACAAAACACACTTATGTATATCCCTATGCAATTATCTCTTTTGATGATGGAAAAGAAAGGGAAAACCAGTTAGCTGTAAAAATTGTCACATATATGTATATTCACCGTCATCATAACAAATGATTTTTGAGATATTTTTGTATTGAGAAATCCATGTGAATATTTATTCATAGAATTTGGACTTAGGGCCTAATTCATCTCAACCCCCACAGTCCAATGTCCTGATGATTGCACACTACGATACTTGATTCATCCTTTTTGGTTGGCCCTTCGTGGTAGTCTTTTTTGAGACATTGACAACCAACTCTGAGAAGCTGCAATTAAGGCAGGCTAGGAGTAACCGCAATTAAGGCGACTTACCAACATTTGTGTATATGTTTCTCTCTTGCAATTATAATGTATTGATTATATAGTTCTTTTTTTTTTTTGTTCTTTGCAGAAAAATGCAGTGTTAGCACGCCGTCTGTTAAGTGGAGAGTTGGAGCCTTCAAAAATATTAAATATGACACCCAATGAATTGAAGGTATGATATCTGATAGGCTTTAATCTTGATAGGCTTTAATCTTTTACAAAAGAATCAATTGAACTATTAAGTTGTTCGCTTGTGATGAAATGATGAACTTGTTTCCTAGATTTTCTACTGCTATTTTCTTATTTTAGCTAGGATACATCTTATCTTTTTTCCCATCAGTCAAATACTCAAATGCCATTGGCTCAACTTGGGGTGTAAATGATCTAAGTTATGAGTTACTCGTGAACTACTCGAGCTCAACTCTTTAAATGCTCAATCAAGCTCATTTGTTTATTTGAATACATAAACTCAAGCTTTGAGATTAGGCTCATTTATTTAAATGAGCCAAGCCTAAGCTTTATAACTCGTCCACTAATAGTTCATTTAATTATTGGTGTGGTGTATTCTTAATTTGGGCTCAAGACATAACTTAACCCCACAAAATCGACTTGTACAATGGGGTTGCCTAAGCTTTATAAGTTTATAAGCACTACTTTGGCCTTATCTTTAGTTATGTGGGATCTCAAGTTCTCAACCCCTGAGAGCCCATATCCTATACTGTCAGCTGCACATTACGACACTTCAGTCGGCCTTTCTTATTAGCCCCTTCATAGGTCGCTATTAAGGCAGGCTAGGGGTGATTGCAATTAAGGAGACTTTTCAAGTTTCAACACATCCCATCACATTCAAGGCTATGGGTCTGGAGTATGACAATGTAGATGGACCATCAATAGATCTAGGACAGACTCTAATTCCATATCAAAATTTGGGCTTATAGCCTAACTTAATCCCACGAAATTGATTTGTAGTGAGGATTGCCCTAGCTTTATAAACACTACTTTTTGTCTCTAGTTGATGTGGGATATCAACCCCCTAAGATTTGTTGTTTCAACGGCTACACACTACGACTCTTCATTCAGTCTTTCTGATCAGCCCCTTCATAGCCCTTTTTGAAGCATTGGCAACCAACTCTAATAAGCCACAATTAAGGTTGGCCAGGGTTGATTGCAATTAAAGTGACTTTCCAACATGTATTATAATCAATTGCAGATGAACATTCAGCCTTTTGAGACCACTCACATAGGAACTTTAATCCTCAGTTTAGTGCTTGTTTTGTTTGGAATTGCTTTGTAGGAATCGAGTCTGCTTACTAAAGGCATAGGGGTAGTAAATGTATATTATATAAAATTTGTGAGAATTTACTTCTAAGCATGGCTCATGCTTTTCAAAGGGTTCCCTAAAATAATGTTTGATGTTTAAAAAAGCTATTTGCACTCTGTCTTTTATGGAAACAGCAAAAAATACATCCACACATCTTAAAGCAACTATGAATTGAAGTACTGGTAACTTGTCATCAATTTCTGAAAGCTGCTTTTGAAAAGATTAAACTGCTTGTCGATGGATAGTTTCTTATGGTCATATACTAAATATATGAAGTTCAGGAGGGTTTGGTTGCTGAGGAAAAAACCAAGGAGCCTGACGAGACCCAGCACTTGCAAGTAAATTTTCCCTGCTACAATTATTATCTCATTAACTGTTAAGTTGTGTGAAGATATCTGCTGACTTCAGCTTTCCTTCCCATGAAACAGATGACAGATGCCCGCTGCTCAAAATGCATGGATTGTAAGGTGGGCTTGAGAGAGATTATCCAAGCTGGAAATAATGAACGTTATCAGGTTTGCATCTTTTTTTACTTTAGTCCAGAGTTCCAAAACTGTGTCCTGCACTTTTATGGCTTGGTTTGATTGCTTGCTGCTTTGCCTTTACAGCTGGAATGTGTTTCCTGTGGTCATTCCTGGTATGCCTCCCGGGATGAGGTGTCTATGCCGACCATAGATGCATCAGATCCAAAGGGAAACATAGGCACAGCGCCATAGGTCACTGCAAAAGTTAAAGATGTACAGATGAAGCTGCTGAGCCCCAGTGAATCCAAAGTCAGCCAATGCCATCTTTTAAAAGACAAGTTAATTGTATATCCCCAGAAATGATTTGGGAAGTCCAGGAAAGGTGACTATATTGAGGCTATGAGACGTGTATCTATCCCGGCTAGTGTTAAGTCATAGCAAAAAATTGTTTATGAATAGATATAGTTCTCTTCCAATTTGACTCTGCGCATAGCATACAAAAAACGGTTGGTTTTGTGTAATACTTCACATAAACTAGCTGGTGTTACCTCATACATCATTAAGGTAGTGTTAGTCATAGCAGTAAATTTCATAGTTTGACTTTGATTTTGTAGTATTAACTTGTTTAAATCATTAATAAGCAAAAATAAAAAAAATAAAAAAAAATACACTCGTTCCAAACTTAGTTGTGCCTTTGCTGCAAGTTTATGAAGGAGAAGTTCTGGCTTTGCTGGAAGCCATTCAGTGGGTAACATTTGGATTGCGTTATTTTCGAACTTGATTTTAAAACAGTGGTTGATAAGATCAAGCATCCAAAGCATGATATTTCAGAATTTGGTGCCATCATCAAACATTGCAGGAGCCCCTTAGTTCTTAAACCAAAGTTTAAAGTTGAATTAGCAAGGCCGGCGGGTATTACTCTAACTAGTCTCCATAGTTTTGATACTATTCCAACTTGATTGCTCTTCGTGAAGGTGAAATGAAATAAAGCTTATTTCACTATGAAAAAAATTCAATGGAATAAAACATAAACTAAAAGTTAATGTATTTGTATCCAACAGAAAACATAAAATTGCAACTGTGGTTTACTCCACTACACCATATCCTCCAAATCTTTTGAATAGTTTAGCCAGTCTGCATTCGTTTTGAAAACAGAATAATGTTGTATATGTTTTGTTAGCAAGTGTTTTAATTATATCAGTTGTAAGCTTACAGAAATTTATTTTACTATATACTAGCTACTTAAGAGCCTTCACCATTCTAATGGTTAGTCCTTTGCTGATTACTTTTATTTTGAACCAAATAAAGGATTGTTGGTGGCATTATTCTGTTTGTGATGAATTTAATCTACTTATTGAGTAATTTTAATGGCTATGGTATAATGTTAATCGCTAGTTGTGAGTTGTGACAAATTTGGGATCCACTCATCTTTGATCTTTCAGTTCTCTTTTTGCCCAGCTAGAAAACTATTTTTGAAGTTACAGCTACATTTTTTTTTAAATCAGCAGTTACAGCTACGTTAACATTAATTCATGATCACCCCAACCAAAGAAGCATAAGTTACTCAACAAATAAGCAATATGAACTTGCAAAATAATCTTGGCAAGTTCTTATTATGACATGATCCAAGTCATAGTGGAAATTCAATGTTTTTGCCCAAGTAGTTCATTTAAATAAAGTTCAACTTATTTACCGATAAACAAATAGTGCATGACATGAATTAGGTTGCAACATCATGACCGCCATTAGTGCGATGGTGACGGTTTTCAATTTTTCATCAACCAAATTTTAGAGGTGCCTCAATTGAAGTTGAACCAATACAGCCTTGACCTTGACATGACACACAGTCTCTTAATTGCATGAGATGTTCTGTATAATTTTGAGCTAGCACAGTTGGAAAAAGTAAATTCAAGGGAATGTTTACCTACTGAACTTGGGAAACATGTTGACATTTTTGTTCAGCAATGAAGTTGTCTCAATTCGTTAATGGAAGAGCTATTTATGGATTCCAAATATACACAGGCAACGCTGTACGGTTGAGGCAACTTGGATTATTCTTCATGGTGGTTGGTTGGCGTTGGCGCCACTGTGGTCTTCGAGAATGAGTTTTTGAGTTCGATCGCTGGAGTGCTACTCATCAAAATTATATTACCTGTCCAAAGAACTGCGAGCTATGATTATTGATTAATGATCAAAATTCAAAACATGCACCCACTGACGACTCTATTATCTCTACTTAATCACCCATTACTCACCAATTACATTATGTATAGCGTTTGTCCCATACTTCCATGCCAATTACCAAAAAAAGACTGCTTCCAAATAGACCTTAGGTAGTTAGGTGATCATTTTAGAACCATCAACTTATTTCAAAGACATAACACATTAACTCTTACCTTTTGGCAAAAGGCCTAGAATTTGATATCGACCAGTTTTAGCAATAATAGTAACCATAACATTATCTTATGTTCTAGTTAGATGATAATTTTATAAAATGACATAACATGAATCGTGATAAACTAAAACAGAATGTGACCAACCGACAGTCATTGAATTTGGTTTGCCGCCTCGCAAACCAAGAACATGCAAGATGCAGCTATTTCATTTCTTATCTTCTGCTTCCCAAAATGACCACAACATTTTTTGACCCAACACCAACAGAAAACATTATCATTATCACACGACCTATCTTATGATCAAAATGCCTTTTATTATCTTATCATCATATGCACAGTGATTAATTATTAATTTCACGGGATTGCGGTATTACTCTTATCATCCTTGCTTTTTATTCACTCAGTCTTCAGTGGAAGAGGTTGCCCCTTTATGATGAGGTTATTTGTCTTTTAACCGAGGGTGCACGCTCATTCATTCTCTTGCAGTCTTGCTCGGTTTTGAGCTTGACTAGGCCCTGTCACTGGTCCCACGTTCTGATTGCTGAGTGAACCCCAATTTTTTTTTTTTTTTATATAACAAACAGTAATATTAGTATGAAAAAGAAAATATTAACATATTTTTAACATATTTTTTATTAACTGAAATTTAACAAATAGTAGAGTCATGCAGTGATAAATTAGTCCTTAAAATATAATAAATAAAAATTTAATTTTTAAATATGCAAAAAATTCGACAAATCAATCTTGTCGTGAAATTTATAAGGTCATTTTATTTTATCATAACTTGTAATATTCAACGATCAATTTGACGATAAATTGTAAATTTTAGGAACTAATTTATCATTAAATTGTCTGTAATACTAATTTGTTGCATTCTTTTGCATGTTCATGAACTAAATTTAAATTTTTCAACTGAAAATAATTTATTAGCTTCTCACACTTTGTTGAACGAATTAGATTATTTACTCATATAATTATAAAATAATCTTATACATTATTTTAAATTTCAACGAAAGTGTGTCAAAAATAGTTGCTAACATTTCTCAATAATAATAAGGTTAAAATATGTTTTTCGTCCCTATAAATATTGAAAAGTTTAGAATTCGTCCTTCTAAAATTTTTGGTATGTCTTTCATCCTTGTAAAATTGAAATGTATTATTTTTTGGTCCAGAGCTAGGTTTGGATGAATCTCAGTCTATGTGATATTTTTTAAAACTTAAATTATAGGCTAAAATATATTTTTCGTCCCTATAAATATTAAAATGTTGAGAATCCATTCATGTAAAATTGAGTCTTTTTTTCGTCATCGAAAAATTAAAATATGTTATTTTTTTATCTGGATATAGGTTTAGGTATTTGAACGTACGTGTCACTCTTTTATTAGTTTCATTTATGACTATGAGAGTGAGTGATTTCCGGGGGTAAAAAATCACCACAAAATGCAGAACTCCCTCCCCAAATTTGTAAATCCTTAACTTTTTTCATCTTCTGCGAATTTAAATAAACCATTTTTTCTTTTTCTTTTTTAAATGTTCTATTCAACTGCAGTGATCAGTACCACTTTATTGACCCTGTCATCTTCTTCTTCTTTGAATTCTCTTTCCTTCTAAAAATCTAACATCTTCACTCCCAAACTCAACATTACAATGCCAATTTCAATGTTCTATTAGAATTAAATGTTGCCGACAAATTCAACAACTCGGCTTCCAAATCCATTTCTCTCTCGAATTAGCTTGGTTGACGAAGAAGTTGAAGAAAGTTAGGAAATAAGGATTTACAATTTTGTGACTTTTTTCCTGCATTTTGTGACAATTTTTAACCGTCATTCACTTCCATAGTCATTAATAGAATTAATGAAAGAGTGACACATATGTTCGAATAAATCTGAACCTACATCTGAGTCTAAAAGTAACATATTTCAATGTTTGGATAAAATTTGAACCTATTCAAAATTTTACAGGAACAATTCTGAACATTTTAATATTTATAAGAACGAAAAATATATTTTAACTTATAATTTGAAGTTCTAAAAAATGACACAAAGACTTGGATTCTTCCAAGGCTAATTTTGGACTAAAAAAATAACATATTTTAATTTTATTAGGATAAAAAATATACCAAAAATTTTACAAAAAAAATTCCAAATTTTTTAATATTTACATGAAAAAAATATATTTTATTCTAATAATAATAAGAAAAAGAAAAGGAGAAGACGCAGCATTTGACATAATGATGGCGCTTGATGAAAGGACATAGCTTTAGTAGCAGTGGCCGTAGAGACATGTACAGAGGATCCTCTGCTTGCTGTCTCTTCTTTCCCCTCCTTTTCGTGTGTGAGAGAGTTCGGTGTTATTCTCTGTTCCCACTTTCACTTTTTGGCACCATTTATCATGCTTCACTTCTTCTTCTTCTTCTTCTTCATACTCCAACGGTCATGAAAGACTGCTCTTTTCTTCGGTTATATATATACTCTTGGACACTTTTTGCTCAAGTTTGGAGACAATGATTGTGTGTATGTGTTGAAGCTCTTCCTTCGGTTTCAATTCACTTCTGCAACATCTACTACAGTATGGCCCTTTCCTTTCACTGCTTTTCATTTTTTTAAGTAAATTTTCTATTGTTATGGTTATGGTTTTGGTATTAAATTGAACTTTTTTTTCACTTTTAGAATATTATTACTTAACATTTGCGCTTCAATAACCATCCTTGCAATCACTTTACTCAAATTCTGGGTGTTATTCATGTTTTCACCTTTTGCTTTTGCAATTTTTTAAGCTACAGATCATATAGGATTTTTTTGGAAGTGGGGGTGTTGGGAATCAAAATCGTTACTTTTTAGTTTTTCAGCAATTCCATTTCTAACTTTTAATTTCACAGTTTGGTACACTTCTTTTCCAATAATGGTTGTTTGCAATTGCTGCGAGCTTGTAATTGACATTCTAAAGTTTGATATTTTTTAAAAAATGTAGATATCTGTTGTATATTGTAGGTGCCCTTTCTTACCTGCAATTAACAATTTGTTTTGTGAAATATTATCACATTCTGCCTCAATTGTGATTTTCCTCTTTTTTATCTCAAAATTACGAGGCAAACCATTATTAAATATAGTGTGACCTCAAAAATGACTGCAATATTATGATATTTCTGCGCTGATTGAGAAGTTGAGCTAAACATGCATAGATTAGTTGTAAAAATAAGATTTAACGCTCTTTCAATTACAAAGCAAATGTAGCATTGTGTCAAATGCAATTGGATCTCTCTCTTGCAAAGATATTATTTCTTTATTTTTTTTTTCATTTTTCTTTTTAATAGTATTGCAGGGCTCTTGAGGATGGGACAAGAATTGGAGTTTAATCTGAATGACAAGTCTTGCGTGGGTCTCAGTCCTGATACTGTTCTTCCATCTCATCAATATTGTTTGAATGTGAAGAAAAGATGTAAAAATGGGAAACCCACTGGGAAAGATGATTTTTTGCAACTCAAAGAGAACTTTGCTGATATCAATTTTGGTCGCTTCCGCAGTACTTCACCGAAGAGCCTTCCCTGTAGATCTCATGGGCTGGAAGTTAACATAGAAATGAGACAAGGTTCCAAGTATCGGAGTTCAGAGCAAGTTATAAATATAAAGAAAATGGGCACCATGAGGGGACGGAAAAAAATAGAAATCTCATCTAGGAGTAGTGATGCCTCTTTTTCAGGTAGTGTTGTTGATTCTCTGTGTGGTTCAGATGATGAAAATCTGAGTGACTCACCATCTCCATCTGTTTCTGGTTCCTGGGCTAGTATAGAGAACAACACTTCAAATGGCTATATTGAATTTTGCATAAATTCAGATGTTTGGGATGAAAAATATGGTGCAGTAGAAGGGATTGGTTCTATAAATACAGAAATCAGAAGTGAGAAGGTTTCTGGTTCACCAATTGATGGTAATTTTCATCCTAAAAAAGAGACAGTTCATGGATTACAAAAGCCATTCTCTTCTATGGTTGAAATCTCTCACATGCAATCTCCATCAGAGAGTGACTGCTCACCAAGATCAAGTCCAAAAGTCTCACTCACCTCTATCAGGAAAAGGTTAAATTCATTCACAAAGTCAAAATCTTTGACAAGCCCAGTGAGTTGTGTTCTGGAAACTACTGAGGTCAAATTAACTGACACTAGAAATGGTACAAGAAACAGGACTTATCAGAGATCTTTGCTGAATGACTTCTCTAACACAGCAAAGCATTCTGACATTATTTCTGAGTTTATCAACAGAGATATCCAGTTTTCAGGTCTATCATGTTCTCCTGTTCATCTTCATGGCAATCTCAAGTTGGAAAACAAACAAGGACTTCCATTTTTTGAGTTTAAGGTAAATTGCCCAGATGTCTTTGTGGCCAAGACATGGAAATCAGGCAATGCTTTCAATTGGGTATATACCTTTCATTCAATGGATAATAGAAAGAAAAGTACTGCCACTGACTTGGGATCCCATTGTTGTGACAAAGACTCATCAATGGTAGCACAGATGCTGGTTTCCTCTAATTCATGCTCGAAATTAGAGGGTGGAGTGTTTGACAACTCTATTGTAACAGAATTTGTGTTGTATGATCTTACACACTCAAGCAAACACGTTTCTCCTGAAAAAAAGTATTATGGCGAGCAGCATTGTTCTAAAACTCTAAAAGCTTCTCGTGTAGGAATGAAGGGAGAAACTTTCAGGCCAGATGAAGAGACTTTGTCCACTAAAAATAAGCTTCTTTCAGGCAATTCAGATTTTGATCATTCAAATTCCTATCCTTTGTCATCCACAGAATTGCATTCAAACCCTGAAATGGCTGCCATTGTTTTGCAAATTCCATTTCGCAAGAGAGAAAGCTTGAAATACAAAAGAAGGGATAGAATAAATGCTGAAGCGTATTCAAAATTAGGTGATCTCTCTTCAGGTGTAGATCAGAGTAGAAAAAGCCTTCATGATAGGAAAGTCCTAGAACAGGTGAAGGTGGTGCTACCAACCGGGAGCCATGGTTTGCCAAGTGCTGAAAGCCAGGGTCCCTCATCATTACTTGATAGATGGAAACATGGTGGAGGTTGTGATTGTGGCGGCTGGGACATGGCTTGTCCCCTTATTCTTTTAGGCAATTCTAGTATTCAATTTGCTGAAGATCGCACTCTTATGGAGGGATATCAGACACTGGAACTTTTCACTCAGGTAAAGCTTGAATTTCTCATAAACTCTTTTCACTAAAGGACTTAAAATAGATTTATTTAGAAAAATCGTCATGCCTCAAGTTTTCCTTTCATGTTTTTTTTTTTTTTTGTTGATTTAATTCATCTGAATTTAACTTTAGTATTTTCTCTTCCCAAATGAACATATATGCATCTACCATAGGATAAAAATCAAAATGATACTGACTCTAGTCTCTATATTGCACGTTGATCTAATCCCAAATGAACATAAGATGTCAGATACTGTTGTGATTCCACTTGAAGCCTTTTCTGTTTCATTCAGTGCTGCCCTTTTAACATGGTTCATTTATGAGATTTTGATTTTTTTTATGCTACTTATCTCTCATTCTGGTGCATAGGGAGCCAAAGAGAGAACTCCTACCTTTGGCATGGCGATGGTTGAAGAGGGGCAATATGCAGTTGATTTCCATGCAAACCTATCCCCGTTACAAGCTTTCTCCATTTGTGTTGCTATTTTGCATGGCAACTCCACCTTCAGTGGCGCGGGGCAGGAGAAAAACCAACAGATATCTCGATGCAATTCATTGAAAATGCTTCTTGAGGAGGAGGTAGAATTATTTATCAACTCAGTCACAAAAGAAGGGAATAAGAACTGGTTAAAAGGAGGAGGTACAAGATTCATAAGGGAATTCCTTGACCCTACGTGCTAAACCCACCTTTCTCTCCTATTGCACGAGTTTAAAAGTGTAGTGTGCACCTGCTGCATTGATCCATAATTTAAGCCATTGCTGTTGCTGGTTTGACCTTAAAAGTTGGTAGCAAGTGCTACATTCTCTGCTTCTGCTTATTTGAACTGAGAATGGGTTATTACTCATCATGATAGTCAAAAGAATGTGTATATTGTCGCATGAAGAAAATGTGGATGGTTGCTGCTAATGTTGGAATCATACTTTGTAACACCAAATAGAACAGCATATTATTGTCCATAATGTAATGGGATAATTAGAGGGAACGGTTATATAGGAAATGATTCTATTCTGGATTCCAGTGCTTTCTGTATGTAAACATGATACTGGAAATCAATCCAGTAATTTGTTTTAAAAAAAAGAAAAACTTGCCGTTGCCGGGGATCAAACCCCGGTGAACCTCTGGATTAACCAGAATACAAACGGAAATACTGACCTATGCTACAATCTCTCTTTCTCTCTCTGTATACAAGGTACACTTGAACTCTACATGCTTGTTGATGGAGATTTCAACTTTATAATAATTATTAATTGGATTTAATCAAATATACTAGACCTAGATATTTGGTCCTCCTATAAAATACTCAATATTTGGTTTTTTTGGTCTTTTATTTTTTAATTCCTGTAAAAATTTAAAACTTGATCTTAGTCTACATTGTCAAATAATTACGTTATTAACTAATTACGTAATAATATTATAATATAACTTTTTTCCTCTAAAAAAATTGATTACATGATAATGATATTGATAAATCATTGACCATTGCATGATATAAAAAAAGTTTAACGTGTATTTTTAATATTTCATCCACTAATATGTTATTATAAACTATTATGAATTATGAATATATGAAGATTTAAATAAATTCATTTTTCTTAATTTTAAGAAATATGAACTACTTTTAAATGTTGACTATTTTTATTTTTATATCTTTAATTTATTGTAAATTTATTAATAATATGATTATTCATTTTTTATGCATGAATGTATTTATTTACTTATAAAAAATATATATATTGATGAAAAAATTATTCGTTAAATTATTTGCAATGTAATTAAATATCATCAATAAATTATTTAATTTTGTGAATATTTTAAAAATAAAATATAAATTTATAATATTATTAATTATTAATTAATTTTATGGATGGCGTGTCGTTTTTGTCCTCCAACGGCAGTCTGCGTTGTTGCCGTGACTTTACCGCATTACTTATTTTGTTGTTCTTCTTCGTCTTCTTTTAATTATGATTAATTTTTATATTGATTCTAATAATATGCATATGATATGACTAATTGACTGTATCACCAGTTCCCTTTCGCATTTACAAATACTACAGTAATAGTAATGTGCTTTGATTTCTTCTTTATTTTATTGAATGGATCAAAATCAAAAGTTGATTGTTCCAAGATGCGGCAGCGTCTGTCTCTCTCGGTTTCAACTGTGAACTGTGAGTTGGTAATGGTTTCATAAATCTCACTGCATCCATGGATTCGGAGAAGATTTCCTCGATTCTCTTGTTTTCTGCTGTAATTTTGCTTCTCCGTGATGCTCCTTCTGCCATAGCTGGGGACATAGTTAACGACGACGATTCAACTCCCAAAAAGCCAGGTTGCGAGAACCAGTTCGTTCTGGTATACCCCACTTGACAAATTTCACTTCTTTTTCTCTCTTCATTTCTGGGTTTCTTTCCTTTTCCTCATTCAAGAAGCATGCATGGTCACGGAATATCAAAATCATATTGTCCACAATTACACATTTAGTTCCTGAATAATTAATAAATCTCAAGTTCAATTCGAGTGCTGTTTGACTTGTTATAATTGTCAGGTAAAAGTGCAAACTTGGGTCAATGGTGTAGAGGATGTTGAATTTGTTGGTGTGGGTGCCAGATTTGGCAGAGCTATTGTGTCCAAAGAGAAAAATGCAAAGCACACGCGCCTTATTCTTTCAGATCCTCGGGATTGTTGTATTCCGCCAAAGAATAAGGTTCGTTCAATCGTTCTTCATGTGTGACATGTTGTATTGTACTTTACTTTGGTCAGTGAGTGTAGCAAAGTACTAAATGTTAGTAGTACAACTGTGTTGTGTAAACTGTCAGATTGTGGGAGATGTCATCATGGTGGATCGAGGCAACTGCACATTCACAAAAAAAGCAAATATTGCACAGAATGCTAATGCTTCGGCCATCCTCATCATAAATAACCAAAAAGGTAAAAATTCCTTTGTCCTTCTGGCTCGTTAATTTTTTGGTAGTTTTTTTTTAAAATAGTTGGAGAAGTTGCTTCACTGTTGTGTTGGGTGGGTCATGTCTAGTATGTACACTTTTTAAATTCTATTTTCATGTCAAATTTATTTGTGTTTGTTGTTTGCAGAACTGTACAAGATGGTTTGCGAACCTGATGAAACTGATTTGAACATACACATACCTGCTGTCATGCTTCCATTAGATGCAGGTACAAGGCTGGAAAAAATGCTGACGACTACTTCATCTGGTGAGCTTCCTTGTGGATGTTTTGTGGACTTGTAATAGTTTCTATTTAATGCAGCTAGCTAAGTGATAGTCACACCATCTTTAATGTTTATGACTTATGAACAGATTCTTTAATTGCAATGTAACTACTAGTTTGTTTAAAGGGGAGGGGAGATTCCTAATTCTTTTTTTTGCCGTTTTGCAGTGTCGGTGCAGCTGTACTCACCACTTCGACCAGCTGTTGACATAGCAGAAGTATTTCTTTGGATGATGGCATTTCTTACGATATTGTGTGCATCATATTGGTCAGCTTGGACGACCAGAGAAGCAGCTATTGAACAGGATAAGCTACTAAAGGTATGTTTTTCCTATTCTTTTAGTATTTTCTCAAGTTGGATTCTCATTTCTTTTCTTAATATGTTGTTGATGCTACTACTTACTGTTAATTTTTTCTTTTTTATAGGATGCTTCAGATGAAATCCCAAACACTAAATATGCTAGTGTTAGTGGAGTTGTAAACATGAATGTGAAAGCTGCAGTGCTTTTTGTTGTATTTGCTTCGTGTTTCCTGTTTATGCTTTACAAACTGATGTCGTCGTGGTTCATTGAAGTTTTGGTTGTTCTCTTCTGTATTGGTGGTATTGAGGTATTAACTTCCACTAAATCAGTCTGAAATTAGATATTTTTGCATCTGTGAGGAAAAAAAATCTATTTGCATATTATATCTATGTAGGAAAAAGAAGCCAACAGTTTAATGTCTATGACATTGCATGAGTGCATTTTATAAAAACTCTCTGTTTCCATAACCGAATTCAAATTCTGTATTTCCTGCTATTGCCAATTTGCCATGTTATTCTCTGCCAAGTCATCGCTAACCATATTTTTTCCTGTATGTGTAGGGCTTGCAAACATGCTTGGTTGCTCTTTTGTCCAGGTGTGGTGTATCATCTTTAATGAATGTTCTTAATAATTTTTGGTCTTAGTATCCATCTATTAAGGTTGCCATATTTTATTTTTTAAAGCAATTCCTCTTTGATTATTTGAGAAGCTCAAATTGGATCCGGGGAGAGTTGACATGTGTTTTATGACAAAATAATAAATCCTGATGGAATTTGGATGGGTTGCCTTTTTTATTACATGATCAGCTTGATTTCTTAAGCATTAAAGCAATTACCTTGCCTTTTCATTTAAATGCATATTTTATTAATTATTTTCAAAAAGTATATTATATATTATATAAATGTTTCAAATGATATAGGATCAGGATGCGTTAATACCTTGTACTGTTGAAAATCATGTCATAAGGTAAATTAGTCTCTTCTTTCCTCACGTTTGAGAGTAATTTTCAAATTTCAAAGATTGAGGATGCTGTGTTCTAGAATGTTTGAGTTTCCAACCTTGCATTCTTTTTTGTCCTTTTTAATTGAAATTGTCATTATGTTCCTCACTTCCTCCACAATGTTGTAGAAGAATCTTATTTTGTTTTCCTGTGCAGGTGGTTCAAGCAAGCTGGAGAGTCATACATCAAAGTACCTTTCTTAGGAGCCATCTCATACCTGACTTTGGCTGTTTCTCCGTTCTGTATAACATTTGCCGTTCTCTGGGCAGTTTATCGCAACGTATCCTTTGCCTGGATTGGTCAAGATATACTTGTAAGGATAAAACATATCATGTAGACAGACACTCAAGGTCTAAAGGAATTTTGTGAGTCACTGTCCGTTTAATCATAATTTATTTTTCGTTGGTTGTTCTAACAGGGAATTGCACTGATAATCACAGTTCTACAGATTGTACATGTACCAAATCTCAAGGTAATTATTTAAGCTTATATTATGTTTGTCCAGCGCTTTATGATTAAATTATTCTTGAATACTGTTCCTTTTCAGTAGAGGCCATTTAATGGGCACTCTGATATTTACTTAGTCAATTTTTTGGTACATATTTTATTGGGAAGAAATGAATTAACAACATATTTAATTTGATAAGTGCATCTGGTGTTTCATTGCTTCTATTTTCCACTCCTGCTTTTTCAGCAAAGGCTCACATCTGTAATTTGTCAAGTTAGAGTCTGTCTTGATATATTTATGCTACATGAAATGTTTCTTTATGAAAATCAAGGGCTTGTTCTGGGTGATTGTAAGTTTTCAATTTTTTTTTTTTCAAATGCAAATTTCAAAACAAAATTGTTCAGCTAAATGAATTGATTGTTAACCAAGTTTCAAAACACTTTTAACTTAATTTTCAAAACTATAAAAGAATTGGTTTTTAGTTGTAAAAATAACCCATTCAAATCTCCCAACTCTCCTAAAAGGCCCGCATGTTACTGCCACTATCACAATCACCACCATTACAACCGGTCAACTGCTGCTGCCTTTGCCACCGACCACCACCATTGGTTGTCACCGCTACCATCATTACTGCCACTATGACCACTACCACTGGTTATCGCTGCAATTGTCATCTCCACTTCCATTGCCCCCGTCCATACTCATTTACCACCACCATTGTTGTCGCTACTTCCATGGCTAGTCAACCAATATTGTCCCTACCATCACCATTGTCATTACTTCCATGACCACCTACTACCACCATTGTTGATGCCACATCGTTACGATCATGATTGTTGTTGCCACCATCACTACTACTACCACCACTAACATCTCTACCATTGACTATCATTGTCACCATACCACCGGTCATCACCAAAAACTAAAACTAAAATCATAAAACTAAAATTTGGTTTTAGTTTTTAAAAATTAAAACTAGCAACTATCTCGACTAGGCCCTAAGATACTTGTGTTATTTGATTTGATTGTTTCCTGAATTAGGTTGGTACAGTACTTCTCGGCTGTGCCTTCATCTACGACATCTTTTGGGTGTTTGTCTCAAAGAAGTTTTTCAAGGAAAGCGTCATGATTGTGGTTAGTATTATGCTCTATTCTAATTCATGACAATCACTATCAGCCTATATATTTACTAATTTTAATTTTTCTTACTTTTTACTCACCATAGGTAGCCCGAGGCGATCGAAGTGGAGAAGATGGAATTCCCATGTTACTGAAGTTCCCTCGTATTTTTGATCCATGGGGTGGTTACAGCATCATAGGTTTTGGAGACATCCTTTTACCAGGAATGCTGGTGGCATTCTCGCTCAGGTTTTATTTCCTCCCTCCTTTCTACCCCTTATCCCTTGCATGACTTATGTCAACCCAAAATTTGATTTGAATAACAATGTCCAAATTTTATGGATTGGAATGTTGCTTCAGCCTGTTTATCAGGAATTTTGCTTTCTCAATTTTGAGTTCTTAAAACAGAAATTTCCTAGTCCTTCTATTGGATGAAATATTGTAATTCATCATTCTAAAAACAAATGGAAGAGCAAGGCTGTTGCAGTATACTTTTTAAGCAAGTTTTTAGTTGATGAAAAAGCTTTCCTGATCAAAATGTTTTTGCAGGTACGATTGGCTAGCAAATAAGAGCCTTAGAAGTGGATATTTCTTCTGGGCAATGTTTGCATATGGCTTTGGTGAGAACCAAATACCAATCACCTTGTCTGTTATTGACTTCAATAACTATTTTTTTCAAACTATAAAAAAATATATTCATGAGAAACTTTTTTTCCTAATGTTGGTAGGCCTTTTAATTACGTACGTGGCACTAAACTTGATGGACGGGCATGGCCAACCAGCACTACTATACATCGTTCCGTTTACCCTTGGTACTTTTGATGAAAAATATATTATTTTGTTATCATTTTCTATCCAGAAAAAAAAAAATGAAATCATCTATCAAGGATATTTCTGAACAGCTTAGTAGTTATTTATAGTTAGGTGCTAATGGTTTCATGCATTAATGCAGGGACCCTAATGACATTGGGGCGGAAGCGAGGAGATTTGAGGGTTTTGTGGACAAGTGGAGAACCTGAAAGACCCTGCCCACATATAAGACTTCAACACAGTGGAGAATTAAACCTTGAATGAATGCATGATGTTGTAACTTTGTATCTGTGTGATATAATTCGGTGTATGCAATGCATGGCTTATCTTCTTCAATTGAGCACCATAGTTTCATGTAACCAATCCCCTTTAAACAAAGCAGGGGCTCACATTTATAGTAATAGTCTACAATTAATGTAGAGTTTGTTCAAATTGTTTACATAGAAATCTTTAGATGACTTACTCATACAATAACTTCATGATAAGAATTTATTTATATCATCTTTTCATCGTAAAAATAAATAAACTACTGATAACACCTTTTCATAAATTTATGAATTTATTGATAACATCTTTACATAAGATTTAACTTTTGATTTCCTATCATATCATAAGGACGCTTGCAAACATTATTTTTGTACATCATTGAGACTATCCATTTTCACTTTTAGGGCACTTATTTTTACAATAAGTTTATACAATTATTTTTTATAACTTTTTTTTTTATTTCTTTCCATCGCATTAACCATCTTAATTTGAACACTCCTTTTCTTATTTTTCTTTATCGCTTAACTTTTTGTACAAGATTTTAGTATCAGTATAATTTCTATTTTACCTAATGACATCTCCTCCATGCTGCATGGAAAAAGTTTGGCTGGCAGCCTAAGTTTGGCTGGCCTAGAGTTATAGCCTGGAGGTGAGGCGTGGGAAGAGGGTGCTCTTCATTGCTACTCATTTCTTTTCCTTTTTTATTAAAGACTGTAAAACACTTGTTAATAAAAAATTTAACAACTGTTTCATTTCATCTGTATAGTATTTGCAGTTGGCAGGTCAAGTATGAAAGGTTAAGAATTGTAAGTGAGAGGCTTACGGCTGCATGTGAGTCCACGCAAAATGAATAGGGTATCCTATGGGTGTGAGCTGTAAGACAATACCTGCTGGTCTTGTCACTCCTACTCCTCAAGTCCTTGTCTTAGGGTGGAGGACTAGACCCACCCAAAGTTAGAATATTATTGACAGAAGAAAAAGAAGAGTAACACCATCTTTATAATTCATTCATGGTCCATCATGTAAAACTTAATTTGGTAAATTATATTAACATGTTTAAAAACATAATTATATTAACATTACAAAAAATCTCATAACTTATATAAAAATATATTATGATATCTCTCTCATTGACATATTTCTTTCTTCTAATTATACTATTACATGAAGTTAGGGAAATCGATATAATGTAAAAAAAAATAGAAATATCATATGTGACAGTGTTAAATTTTAAGGGATATTAAAATAATTTATCCTATAAATTATTATATTTTTTTAAGGAATCTATTGCTCTCATCACTTATTCTCTTACTTTTACCTACCTAAGTTCACTAATATGAGGTTTTGTTGTCAAGATGGAAGATGCATTGAAGAAGGCTATTGGGGGTCTTTTGGTTTATTGTAAGTGCTTTGTTAAAGCATTGGATTCCAAGGATAGTTCTTTGTGTCATTTTTTTTGTCTTGTATGCTTTGTTGCACTGTATTATTCTTGGGACTAAAGTTCAATACAACTTATGATATTACTGTCTTGCAAATGTGAATTTTGTTGGTTACACTTGCTGTCAATTACTTTAATTGTTTATGAGAATTGAATGTAGTTGCTTAAGAAGGGTGTGTTGACCTCAAGGTTAATCTTCAATGTTGTGTTTGATTTTCTTATTTTTGCTTCGATATTTGACTTGCCAAAATTCAAATATTAGTCATGTTGGTGTGGTTTAGGTTAGATGGATGTGTTTTTGAAAGCTTAATTTGGAGTAACAGGTGTAAAAAACAACTTTTTTTGTAAAATCTCTAACTCTTTGTGGAAGGTTTAAAATTCAATTATACAATTAAGAAATGATATATATATATATATATATATATATAGTTTCTTAGTCATGAAAAATATAGATTCGGAAGTCAAATGAGAACTGATTTAGATTATGGGGACGAACAATATGCTATGCTATTCGTGAGAAATAACTTGTAGACAAACGTTTTTCCTCTCCTTTTTTTTTTTTCTATACCAAAAAAAGAGTGTGTAGTTTTGTAACGCAAGGACGTTGTGAAGTGTTGCAACAGAATGGCCAATTCGTCTTGCTTGCCTATCCAATTTCTTCCTTGCTGTCACCAAACCTGAGAGTCTCCTTTCCTACCGTTAAAATCCCATTTTGCATTTGCCACTCTATCTTCTCTAATACTATTATATGGTCACGTAACTAATAACAATGCTATTGAAAATAAATAAAACCCGTCTCTACCTAGCTAGTTTAGTGAATCAATTTACTATAGTTAGGGCAAACTCCTAATTTAATCCTTGAATCTGATAATTTTTCATATTTAGTCTTAAAATTTTCAAAATAGCTCCTATACAACGTAGATTATATGTATATATCATGCGTACGTGTATATCACATAAATGACAAATTACAATATAAAAACTATTTTATTTTACTTTATTAAATTCAAAGAACTAAAGCAATATTGCTCGTTTGTGAGGTTCATGGGACCGGGATGAAGATTCAAGAACTTGACGCATGAAAATTCATGAACTTCCTTTTAAACAAGAATGGCTTTTGTCCTTGCCACTGTATACATACGTCTTTTGTGGCATTGTTTATGAACTTATGTAGTGCGCGTGACGTCAGTAACTTCATTATTCATTTACAGAATCAAATGTCTCCAAACAGCTAATCACAACAACGCATATAAAAAAAAAAAAAAATCAATAACAAAATCATTTATAGCACCCTGTTTGTCTGCGGCGGAAGATAAGAACAACGGAAAGATACCAACCAGAACCTGTCAATATCCTCTCTCCCTTTCCAGAACCATCTTTCACTAAAAATACAATTATCTTGATCCTAAACACTTTAACCTCCAAATTATTGTTCTCGATAAATAAAAGCGGATCTTATTCAAACGAATCATTATATTTTGATATCTAAAAATTTTAAACACTTAATCAATAATTTTTTTATATTATACTATATCATTAATCAATCAATTAATTATTTTTTCTTTTTTAATTACAAATAACTTAATTTTATATTTGGTTGACAAGAATATAGGAGAAAAGAAAATACATATGAGGAAGTATTTTTTATATTTGATTGAAGAAAAATGGAAAGAAAAAAATAAAAAAGTTTACTTCTAAAAATAAAATTTAAAAATTTTCTTTTCTTGATTTTGTTCCAACTCAAAATTTATCTATTTTTCCTTCCAACCAAAGACCATAAGGTGTCCAACCAAGAAATATTTTTCTATCAAAAAGAAAAAAGAAACTACTTATAACTTAAACTAAAAAGAAAAGAAAAAAGGAAAAGCAAAAGTTATTATTCTCATCATCTGCGAGAAAAGCAAATAATAATAGACTTAGTGAGCTTTTTCCAATCTCCACTCAGGCACTCACTGTATAACAACTAATCTTGAGGAGAGAAACCAAACCACAAGTAAAAAGAAAGAAGCTTTTTTGAGTTGAGTTAACAGCATGGAGAGGGAGGAAGATGTTAAGGTTGGAGCACAGAAATTCTCGGAGAGGCAAGCATTGGGGACAGGAGCTCAGGGTGACAAGGACTACAAGGAGGCACCACCAGCACCCTTGTTTGAGCCAGGGGAGTTAAAGTCATGGTCTTTTTACAGAGCTGGGATTGCAGAGTTTGTGGCCACATTCTTGTTCCTCTACATTACTGTCTTGACTGTCATGGGTGTCAACAGGGCACCCAACAAGTGCTCCTCTGTTGGCATTCAAGGAATTGCATGGGCTTTTGGTGGCATGATCTTTGCCCTCGTCTACTGCACTGCTGGAATATCAGGTTTACATAATATTTTAGTTTCATGTTTGAAGTTATTCATGTAACCGATCTCACCTAGTAGAATAAGTTTTTTTTTTTCGACAAATGTTAGTTGTTAGTTTATTAGCGGAAGATTCAAATCCGTAACTTATCACTTCCTCCCTTCACCCTTTACCACCAAGGTAACCTTATATCTACCAGAATAAGGTTTTGTTGTTTTTTCAAGTCAGTTATGTTTGAATTGTTGGGTTGGGACAGGTGGGCACATAAATCCGGCAGTGACGTTCGGTTTGTTTCTGGCTAGGAAGCTGTCCCTGACAAGAGCGGTGTTCTACATTGTGATGCAGTGCCTTGGAGCTATCTGTGGTGCTGGTGTGGTGAAGGGGTTTGAGGGGAATGCAAGGTATGAATTGTTCAAAGGTGGAGCCAATTTTGTGAGTCATGGATACACCAAGGGTGATGGCCTTGGAGCCGAGATTGTTGGCACTTTTATTCTTGTTTACACTGTCTTCTCGGCCACTGATGCCAAGAGAAACGCTAGAGACTCTCACGTCCCGGTACCCGTTTATCATCTTTCTTCTCTCTTCTCATTTGTGCAACTTTAAGCCAAAGTGTGTAAACAGGTTCATGAGCTAGGTAGAAAAGAGAGACTAAACTTCCTATACAGAAAGTTTATGTTGGGAACTTACTTTTTCTTAGAAAAAATGGTGAAAAACTTTACCAAAGGTCTCAACTCTCAAGTTTGAGTCTTGGTATGCAATTGTGTTAAATGCTTGAGAGAAAAGTTAAACTTTTTGGCCTGCAATGGTTTTAGAGCAGATTTGCTTCCCATACAGATACATCTGATCTCTAAAATACTACTATGCTATAGGTATGATATATAATATTATATGACAGAAAGACAAATATAGAGAGGAAGTATATGGGTGTTAATGGAATTTTGTGATGTGAAGGTCTCTACATATAATTACCTATTACCTATACATTTACACTTAGAATGTTTTTTGTGTGGACTATTATGTAATAATGTGGTGTTCGTGTATAAAATTGTAGATTTTGGCTCCTCTTCCAATCGGGTTTGCTGTGTTTTTGGTCCACTTGGCAACCATTCCTATCACAGGAACTGGCATTAACCCAGCTAGGAGTCTTGGTGCCGCTATAATATACAACAGAGACCATGCTTGGGATGACCATGTATATACATGTCCTTTCACTTATGTGCCTCTTTGTTTTGCATCAAAGTGACTTTATTTGACTGTTTAATTTTAATTGTGGCTTACAGTGGATTTTCTGGGTTGGACCTTTCATTGGAGCTGCCCTTGCTGCTTTATATCACCAGATAGTGATCCGAGCAATTCCATTCAAGACAAGGGGTTAATCAATCCTTCCTCCATCTGTGTTTGAATTATCTTCCATCATGTGTCTATTTGCCCAATTTATATGGAATATCTATTTGTTTAAATCCATCATGTCATGTGTGTAAATTACTACCTCCTTGTTTGTGAACTCGAGAGGGATGTGGAGATTTTTGCCTGCTTATGCGCCATATGCCTAGTGCTTGTTAATTTTCTTTCCTTTTTATTACCCTCAAAAACACACTACTCAGTGTTTATTTATGTTGAGGAGCAGAATACGTGGAAAACAAACAAACGTAGACTTAAAATTACAAGAAGCATCCCTTTTAGAAATATTATTTTAATTATTTAAATTATTAAACAACAGTTAAGTTAATTTCTTACATTATTAAATATTAAAATGACTGGTTTTTAATAATTTTAAAGATTAAACTATTATTTTTATAATTTTAGGGATTAAATTGATTAATGCCCGCATAAGAAAATGCTCACGCCTTCAATTTGCTGCGAAAATCTAATTGTAAAACAACGGGCAACATGAATTGCGTCGTGTCTTGTTTAGTCATTTATTTAATTTTACCTCTACGCCCACAAAAATTACTTTTTGATCTGTAGCTAAAAAAAACTTTTTGTTCGTGGCTGGAAGATATTCTCGTAGAAGTATCAATTGTCAAGAGAGAAGATAGAATCCAGAAAGTTGTGTTTATGACCGTTGCATCGTAGCAATTGTGTTTCGAAAGTTGGGGAAAACTTTAACCGTTAAAATTTTCTATATTCGTTCCCCAATTTACTGTTCGCATGTTTTTGGATTTGGACCACCATTTGGATGCAGATCATAGCAAACCTACAAATATAGCTTGTGCATTTTGTGTAATGTAATTTTATGGAAAAACGTGTCTTCAACCTGTGTCGAAGCAAACTATCATCTGGCAACCAAATACACTAAAACTTTCTTGCTTAATCATATATTCTCAAAATTTTCACTCCCTTGTTATTTTTTACAAATAAATCCCAATCAGTTTAATGTCAATTTTTTTTATATAAAATATAATTTCAGATGTCAAATCTTAATATTAATTAAAAGTAAAAGAGGAAAGAAATAAAAAAAGTGAAATTGAAATTGAAATTTTAAATTAAAACATAATATAAAAGTATGAATATGAGCTTATTTTATTGTTTATTTATCTTCTTTTCTGTTTTCTTTTCCCATAAACAAACGGACCTAAAGAACTATTTTGACGTGTAGTTCGAACGACCAAAAACATAATAAAATTTTACTCAAATGAGGCTACGTTGTACGACGGACCTGAGAGTGAGGATGGGGTCAAATAAAGAGAGTCAAAATCAAGAGCTGCAAATCTGACAAGTCTGCAAGTCATCTGCCATCTGATAGCCATGATTCAGTAATTCAGTGTTTTAAATAAAAGTCCTTCAAAAATCAATATGATGCATCGTGCAGGTATAAAGTTGTTATAGCATTCGTATAATAATAAAGAAGGTTGATAAAAACATTACATGGCAGCAACCAGCAGAAAAGCAAGTTGACTAGAATAATGAATAATCCAAGCACATACGGGGGGAAAATGTTGCTTAAATTCAACCTCAATTTGGTTCCTAACCATCAGTACAGCATATCTTTGTTTTTTGTACACCTTAGGCTTTTGGCGCCACCACTATTTTCAGCTAGAATGATCAAATACAACATAGTGACCGGACCAAGTTTAATGTACATTTCCCAAAAATGCCAAAATAAAAAATGTTTTTAATAAGACTGAGGCTGAAGTTGCATATCCCCAAGGACATCCACTCTAAAATTGAGGATTTTGCACCATCTTTGTGGACTCAAGGAATATATAGGCTATGCAATCCAAAATTAGTTTGTAACTTCCAAGTCATTCAAAGAGTACAATATAACTACACTCCATGAGCTGTCAGCATTGAAAGCACTGGGTTAAGCTCTAGGAATGAAATTTTCTTACATGATCGTTTAACAGCTGTTGCGATACACGATCCGCTAAATATGATTTCCCATCATAAAATTCTCTTGGGAGTCCCTGGCCAACCCTCCTATTATGGTCTCCAAGAGCATCATTATTGGACGAAACTATATCAGGGCAAGCAAGAGTGCTTTTCAGAATCCCCCAAAGTTGGTCATGCATTGGCTCCTGATAACTTTGAGGCCTTTGTATTACACTGATGCCTTCATGTGAGAACATTGGCTGCTTTGTTTGATGAAAAGGGACTGTACCAATGCCACCAGTGAGCGGTGTAGATGAGCCAGATGCAGTGTGAGGACTAGATATGGGAGATGGAGACAGCCTTCCACCACTCGCATGCAGTAACCTAGGAGAGAAAAGTGGGTTCCCAGTAGGAGACATAGGATATGAGATGTTCCTTGGTGTATGGGCTTCACTGGAAATATGGGATGGGAAAAAATGTTAGTTTATTTTCTTTGACAACAGAGGCAATTCTCATGCCCTTGTATAAACAAATTTGACCAATTTTCCTTAATGGCCATGACATCAGTACCATAATAGTCACTTTTCCAAGTTATTAAAATGTTGAAGCTTAATTACGAAAATACTTATCAGGCGAGTATTAAAAGCACTGTAGGTACCTATGCTTACACTCAATTTTCCTTTTAAGAAAAGAGAACAAGTGGGCGATTTTGTAACATGACTTTAATAATACGATTACAAGTTACAACAATCATCAAGTATGCATGAGTTACAACACAAATATGCATATGCATGTGTGTATCCAATATATTAGTTTCATCTATGCATGTGATTTTTCTCATGCTTGAGTGTGTGCTTTTGTGAGAGAGAGAGAGAGAGAGAGAGAGAGAGAGAGAGAGAGAGAGAGAGAGACCTTGATCCTGAGCCAGTTCTCAAGCTTCTAGACAGATATGTACCAGCTGCTTCTGAAACCAAGCCTAAATTATGTTTTGCAGGTCCAATGACCTAAAAGAATGGTATAATAATGATAGTATCGAACTCAAGAAATCTGTGAAAATCCAAACTGAATAAAAAGACAGGCAAACAAAACAAGTATTCATGTGCTTCCCGTGAATCAAACATAATGAGGTTCCAACAATTTTTAATCAAATTCAATTTTAATTTTAATTATCCTTATGCCAGAAATTTTAATTTTTAACTTATTTCATATACTTGCATAAATTTTGGAAAAACAAGAATAAGAAACTAAGAACTTCAGTGAAACAGTATCATGAACACTTCTAATTGCTTTTACCAGAGATCTCATAGCATTTACAAAATCAGGTTTTGCTTCTAAGGGCTCAGCAGACAAAACAGGTCTTCCCAGTGTGGCCTTTTTAACAAATGGATGCAGCAAAAGTTGAGCAGCAGAGGGACGATGCACTGGATTCCTTTGCAAGCATTGCCTGATAAAATCTTTTCCATCTTCTGATAGATGATCTGGCATTGCAGGAAGGTCCTTGCTGTTTCCAATCTTAAACATAGCCGCAACCTAACATGTAGAACGGCAGAAGAAAGAAAGATGAGCAATGAACATTGTATACAAACATGTACTCCAACAAAGAAATTCATATTTTTTATCAGAAAATATATGAAACGGCATTCAGTCTTTTCTAGTTTGTTGTCAAAATTCCCTCACCCCTTCGTATTGGCTCCAAGGAGGTTTTGTAGTAGCCATCTCGAAAACGGTGGAGCCAAGGCTCCATATATCAACAGCAAGATTACAACCATTTGAATTCTTTATCACCTAGACAATCAAAGCAGTGACGCAAACAACATTACAATAAAAGCATCAATAACAAAAAACTCAACAAAGAAATCATACTGACCTCAGGTGCCATCCAGTAAGGACTTCCTTTGAAAGATAATGGACAGGATTGCCCACTTATCTGCAATTAATTTCAATAAGTAGTGTTGTAAGCAATGGCCTCATGTCGAGGCGCAGACTATATTTAACTCAAGTCAGATTATCCAATGCCCTAGAGGCACTTCCTTTATCAACACGAAGATAAATGTTACATGCCATATACATAAAAATATATTTTAAAAGCTCTTACATGCTTTGCCATGCCAAAATCTGCCAATTTTACCCTCCCATTAGGATCCACCAATATGTTTGCTGCTTTAATGTCTCTGAGTAAAATCCAGCAATTGGACAAGAGGAAAATAAGTTTAAGAACATTAATAGTAAAGTTGACGATTGAAACAGAACTTGAAGATAGGCATGTGGTTATAATGATCAAAAAGACTCACCTATGAACAGTGTTTTTAGCATGTAAATAAGCAAGACCTAACAGAATTTGCCGAGTATAATTACGAATAACAATTTCACTAAGCTGGCCATACTGTTGAAGCAACTTATAGATTGACCCACCAGAGACATACTCCAAGTATATATAAAGTTTATCATCTACCTGTTTATTATAAAGAACCATAAATCACTAAAAACAATCTGAAGTATCAACATCTTCTCTTAAATATTTAGTATCTTAATAGATTGTCGAATTTCTAAAAATAGTTGTGTATTTATCAGAACACAGTAGCAATTATAGTTGCTGACATATTTGTGATGAGAATATGTATTTTGCTTAGTTATAGTTGCTGAGTTTCCAATTGTTTGTATAAAATTGGAAAATGACGCACAAAATTGTTACACCAATATTAGAATAAAACACAGAGTCCAATAAATATACCGTCTCAGATCCATAATATTGGACTATATTTGGATGCCGCAGGTGACTTAGCAATGCAATTTCCTGCAAGATGCAACTGGTTTGAGTGACTATGCATAATTGGTGCATATCTACCAGTATGTATGTACAGTGAGATCAAGAGACTCTTGTATAACTAAATAGATTATTTCATTTCCAAAATTATCCTTAGTTTTTTTAGTAGGGGGGTAAATTAGCTGTTTCCCACTTTAAAAATGAGGCATATGTAATGGAGGAAGTGTGTTAATCGATAAGAGCAAGCTTACTTGGCCAAGTTGTTGAGCACTTTCCCTTGATTTAGCATCATCTGAAAAAAGAGTTACCTCCTTCATTGCACACATCTCACCACTTTCACTATGAATCAGAAGTTAAACTCAATCACATGTATAAGTAGAAACTATTTAATGCACGAATGATAGATAACCCACGCCTTGAGACAAAAATAACAGAACAATTACAATATCAAATTAGAATCATGCCCAGTGTGACATTAATTGATTGATGATAAGTCAAATAATACAACAAAATCAGCTAAGAGCAATTTCAATGTTGCAACTGTAATAGAGTGTTAGTTTTGATTTTGATTCTTTTTTTTTTTTTTATTTTCATTCTGGGTCTTTTGCTTCTTGATTGTTTGTGTTTTTTTTTTTTTTTTTTTTTTTTTTTTTTTTTTTTTTTTTTTTGCTGAATCGTTCTGATTCTGGGTTCCATTTCTTCTGGACAACTAATGTGCTGAACCATGCCCTGATTCTGGTTTCATTTCTTCTGTTACAGTAACTGAAAATTTCTTTTCTAATCAGAAGCAACTGTTGCTTACAAAAGAATGGTTCTTACATTTGTCTTGCCATGTCAATCTGCTCCAATCATGAACTTTGTAAGAGCAAGTTCTTATTTTTAAGAACTGGTTAAGCATCTCTAGTTGGAGATTCTCTAACTCTAAG